>VUQR01000831.1:0-16668 GCA_015108515.1 Hemichromis elongatus
CACAACAATTATGATCAAAATAAAAAAAAAATAGCATTGTTTACCATTGAAGAACATATTAACACTGTTTTTTTTTCTAAGGCAAAATAAGAATGTAAACCAATAACCCTCAATAATAAACTGTAATCAGATTTATTATGGATTTATTTCAATGGAAATTCTTGTACCAGAGGTTACTGAAAACTAAAAAACAAAGAAAATATAAATTAAAAAATACAACTGAGTAAAAATAAATGAAAAAAAATGTAAAAAACAGACAACAACAATTACAATTATAGTAACAAAAATGAAAAGCTACAACATTAATTAGCAGTCACTCAGTTTTTGTATTCTGATCATATGTAATCCATCACTAACTAACCCTGAAAACTTGACATCCTGACTGTGCCAGCCATTAACATTTAAAACTACAGGTGATTTCCTTCCATCGTTTCTCTGGACATGATCACAAATGAGCAGAAAAAGGCACAGACACAAAGTCTGTTGTTTACAATTCATTCACATGGATATGAGGATTTAATAGTGAGAAATGAGCAATGAACAGATCTTACATTATTAATAAGTGTGATATACACCAGTTTAAATTATTTACACAGTCATGGATGGCACATTGCATCTCTCTGCTCAGCTGAACACTCAAAGCGCTTACTGCTACAAGTGTCATTCGCTCATTCATATAGAGCTTATATCTATGCCTGAGTGCTTTCTGTCATTCACACACTCCGACAGATGCATCAGGGGCAACTAGCGTTTCAGCATCTTGCCCAACAATACTTGAGAAGGGAGGAGTCAGGAATCAATCCACCGACCTTCAAACTGGTAGAAAACCTGCTCTATCACCTGAGCCAAAGCCACCTCGACTCATGAGTAGAAATTTTAAAAGTGCTTGCAAAAGGTAAAAAATAAAGTGAAGCATCACTGGGCTTACCTAAACTCCTGAGTGACCGTCTCCATCGTGAACCCCCGCAGGTAAAGATGACCGCCCGGATGAACTCACGGCCACAGAGCTTCACCCCATATGTTGGGTCATCCATGGGCTGAACGCCAGCCACAAGCAGACACACAGCCAGCACCACGGCTTTCCACATAGTCGCAAGGCAAGAAGTGGGAGGAGAATATTTGGTTTAACTCGCTCTTTGCATAAGCACTGAGTTTTTAGGTGACCCAGGCGTGCTTTATAAAGGTGCTTGTACTCCTGAAAAGGAGGAGATGCATACTGCGCATGTAGGCCTCCTTTGAGAGAAGAACAGATCTGAACAAGAGATAGAGTGGGAGACCTTTATGGAGACAAAAAGAAGACCAAAGGTGGCATAGTTAATGAGTTTGTTAGAGGCATCTATAATCTAATAGTTTAGGCAATTGTTTGTCCCTCCATATAATAAAATGACCAGCCCAGAAAACCCACAGTGTGAACAGATCGCTGACAATGACAAACACAATGAGACTGTTTTAACAAGACATGATTACTGTTTGGTATACTAATTAAACATTTTTATACACATATTGTATATTTAAATGTGAACAACTTTTTACACACATATGTGTATACATCTCCTTTAGCACTTCAAAAAATACATATACTGTTATTAATCAGTGTATAACACATATTTGTGCAGTTTTTTGCATAGACCATATACTCCATTGGAGGCTGAATGACTTTACAAGTTAAAAAAATATTCAAACAAATCAAATTTAATTCATATAAAACTGCATTATTAAAAAACAATGAAAACACACTGTAAAAAATTGGTCCCTAAAGAATTAACCTGTTAGTTCTGCCGACACATGTGGCCTTTAATAGGCTTGATGACATTTAACAATATTCCAGGCATACATTTGGGTTTTTGTGATTCTAGTTCATTACATCACCTTCGACACAGTTAACCTACATAAAAATTCCTTAAGTAAAACTTACCTATTCTTCAGGAAATTACTCATCATGTTAGCTCTTTGCCAAAAGGTGAACTGAAGAACAGAGACTGGACGAGTGACATTTCCAAAGTCTGATAACACAGAATTCTTATTATGAGTCAGAGACAAATAAAACACATTCTTATCTGTTTATCCACATAGTCAAAGGTCGCTCATTTAGGAAATTACAAAGGGAGTGATGAATTTGTAATTAATGTGATGATACAAAGCTAACAAAATGGCATTTTGGGAAGGTATCCACCCTGACACTTGTTAAAACGCTGTCATGCTGGGGAGGTCAAGGGAGCAACATCAAAATGCTACAGACCACAGTAAATAAACCAATGGTGAATGGAAAAAATGTATAAATTCTGTTGTATGATGAGAACATTGAAAATTGCCTTTGGTTCACTGTTATGTAGTCATAAGCCACATGCACATATATAATAACCTGTAATGTGTTTTGATGACAGGTGAGAATCTAAAATTCACAATTTATTTTTTAATTCCATCTTTGAAAACTTTTTAATTTTTTTATATAGCCTTTTGTTTCGTTTATTTGGAAAACACTGAAATACCTTGTTATGGACTGATGTGTACATTATTGTAAAATGAATTTATAGAGTAAAGAAAGGGAGAAACTCTTCACATATTAAAATAAAACAACATATAAGTATCTATTCTTCAGGTAGGCTACTAATGGACCCTAGGGTAAGTCACTGAATGTATCTGGATGCATCAGTTTATTCGACAGTCCTTGTAGGCTGTGCATTGTTTTTTATCCCAATTAAAAAACAAATTAAAAACAATTCTATTACTTTCACTGGGATTTTACTGGGAGTCTCCACATCTGGGATTTTCCACAAATGGGCGTGGAAGGCTTTGTAGTAAAATTTCCCTGGCGCTGTCACTTTAAGACAATTTGGCAGCTCTCAGCCAATCACAACAGCGAAGGGGGAGGGAAGGGAGCGGGTGGGTAGCAACAGTTGCCCTGGTGAGGACGAAGCGCCATAGCCACGGTAGCCCTGGCGACAAGAACCCAGCAACGAGAATCAACAACAACAACAACTGAAACCGCCATAAAAAATAAAAGAAGATATTTTGCCAGTGGGAAATACACACGTGGAACCAGAGGTGAAGCTCTTAAAATGATCTGTAGCATTTTATGTCCTCTAACGCTTCAGCTGAATTGTGCTATTGCTTTTTCCCCCTTGTTGTTTCAGTAGCCATAACAGGCAACTGCCTCCCAGTGTTAGCTGGGGTTTAGCCTGCAAGCTAGCCGTCATTCTGACAACCGGTCGGGGTTTCTAGAGTGCGATAGTTTGTAACTGCTTTCTACTCATCCGTGTGACTCTGAATTTCGCCTGCCATGACGACGCAGCCATAGATGCGTACCCAAGCAGGCCGTTGTTATGGCGATGTCAAATGCAAAAGGTACAAAATGGCGGTTGTTGTAGAGACCAGTTAGCTTCCTTATCCTGCTATCTCGCTACATAGCTAGCATCAGTGGCTGTCACGACAGGCTCGTGCTTGCTGCCGCTCACAGCCAACGTCTGTTTGACTATAAACGGGCACTCGTCTTGTTAACGGTGAATTATGTGCCGTCAATGGTGGGTTTGCACTTTATGTTTTTTTCCATTAGCTGACTAGACACACATAGGGTGCATAAAGCTAACGACAGCCCCCACCCCTTACAAAAAAAATAAAGGCCAATTTGGGATGGTAATATTAATAGAGTGACATTTTTGCTAGTTTTAAACAGTTAAATGAACTGAAGGCTGATTAAAATGTCGTTCTTTCTTTTAACGGAAAGTTTAGAAAGCTGTGGCAGGTGGCGGACATTTAATACCTAAGGGGCGTGGCGAATGAGGGCGTTCTGCAGGTGTTTTCTAGGTTACAGTTCACTTTCACCTCTTTGTTCACCGATGCAGACTCCTAAGTGAACACTACAGGTTCAGATTCGTAACAATAGTTCTACTGTCCAACTGAAAAGAAGTAAACGCCCATTTTCAGTGACAAATGTTTCTCTCTGCTGTGTTTATTTGACTTGAATTATTGACTGACAGAAGTTAACTATCTATGTTATGGTATAAAAATGTGGATTACGTGGACAGTGTACATGACTTAAAGCAAAACAACAGACGGCACTGCAGCGTTAATACAGTTTGGTAAGGGATTTTCCCTAGCTGTTCTACAGGCATGCTTTTGTACATCAAAGGTGGTGCGATCACATTACAGGTAATGAGACACCAAGATGCTTGTTCCCATCAATGCTCCTCCCCCGCATCCCCTCATAAGTTGCACCACGGAGAGGCCCTGGCCACAATAATACTTTCAGACGCCCCTCTCGATCCTTCATTTACATCTAGGCGAGAAATGAGCATGTAAAAATATCTCTGTGGTGTATGAGCTGCTTATTACAGGGTAATATTGTTAGAAAAGCAGCCATCTAATGCTGGTTGCTATGACAGACTTTAACCTCCTACCTTCTGTTTAAATGTTACCTATGCAGCTGACAAGTTGGATTCCTTATTCATAGTTGTTTAAGTATTTTAAACCTTTACCTATGATGTTTGTTGTACTAAATTTCCCTCACTGCTCTTTTGAACACGACATTGTCAACTAGTTTGGAAAAAAAAACAAAAAACATCAATTTGAAGATGTGTAACTGTTCTCTTGTTTTCATTTTTCTCCAGCCTGATTCCCCACTCTTGTAATGGCCACTACAGGCTACGTAGGTGAGATCCAGCCAGCGGCCCAAACCCAGGGGGCTGCTGTCACCGTCACAACGGGTCAACCTGACACTAGCTCCACCCCTGCAACTGCCCCACAATTTTTGGCTGAGATTCAGACTACTGTGACTGCTCCCACTGTGGTCACACCCACAGGGCAAACTACTCCCACAGAGCAGGCCGCTACCATCACCACCCAGAAGCCCACTGGTAGTCAGACACAGCCTACAGCACAAGCCCAGCCAGCTCAGACACAGTATGTGACTGCAGAGATCCAGGGCTCCCCCACGCAGTCAGGAAATGCTCAGAGCACTCCACAGTACATTGTTGTTACCGTCACAGGTAAAGGCTCTCTGCACTAACAGTGCATGTGATCCCAGTGAAATATTATATCACACCACGAGTGACCTAGAAGCTCCATACCTCAGCCTGTGAAAATGTGTCTCTATCTGACACCCCACAGTCATATAACACATCACAAATTAAGATCTGTTGGCACAAAGCTTGAAGTTAACCCGTCAGAAGTGTTTCACAATGGATGATGAGAATTTATCCTTAGGGGTTTAAAGACTCATTATTTTATTTGACAAAGCAGATTTGATTCATAACGGCAAAACCAAAAAGAGAGTGAGGTGTGGAGTTTAATGCAGAGGTTCTGGGAGTGGAAGATGAGTAAACTAGTAATTAGCTGCAGCAGAAATACCTGATTTTGCCCAACTTATTGAATTCGACTTGTACAGTCAGGTATTTGTAAAGGCTCATGCAGACAAAAAATGCGCGGCTCATATACCGGATAATCCCAGTTTGGTATAAGGGTGTGTGGCGAACACAGCAAAACTGCATTACAGACCCAGTCTCACAGGCTTATCCTCTGTGGTCAATTTTAATTGAGTCCTGGATCTTTTACTAAATAAAAATAAGATTCAAGCTAAAACGCTTTCGTAGCTTTTGGGGTTTTCTTTGGGCAGCTGTTTAAACAATGCTAGCATTTGGTTTCTTTAACGTACTTGCATGTGTAGTAATAGTAATGTGGGGAAACACTAAAACATTTCAGGTATGTTTACATTTTTTTTTTTAAATTCCTATTGTTACTCTTTATAAAGGTTTTTCAAGAGAAAATTGACAAAAAAATTAAGTGCAAATGTTTGTTTTTTTTAGATGGTAAGATTTTTAATTCGTGCTTACTTTTACGCGTTTATAGACATGATTGTATCTGCTTTATTACACTATTGGTATTACTAAGTTATTATTAATCAGCTGTAACAACAGATGTGAGGCAGTGTATGTTTGGCTTAATAAAGAAGAAATAATATCACTAATTTGTGCAGGTACTAAGATGCCCTCTTTAATCTTTCAGAGGGTTCCCTTCACTCAAATGACAGTGTGTCAGACTCCAGTCCGCCTCCAGCTGTAGTGCAGACAGGAGTCCCCACACAGGTTGTTCAGCAGGTACAGACAGCTCAGCAGGTAAAATCTGCACACATACACTCATGCAACATTCGGTTATGTTACTTTCTTTGCTTTTGAATCTTCTCATGATTAATCAAGCGCTTTATCTCAATAGAGGTCAGTGGTGCAGGCCACCTCCCAGATTGCCAAAACTGAGCCAGGCACACAGCTCAGCGTCACCAGTCTGCAGCCTGTCCACATCACCCAGGAGGTAAGCCAACTACACCGGAGTTTGTCGGTGGTCATGGCATATACGTGAAATCCAAAAATAACTTGTGCTTTCACTAACCAGTGCGTAAAAGCGAGCAAGTCATCATAGCTTCAGTTCACTAAATGTGTGATCAATGTGACTTGTGATACATACAAAAACTTTGCAACTTCCTTGTGTTTTGGCTCAGTATTAGTCAGCTCATTGTTTCTGTGGTCAAATCTGCAACGTTTCAGCTTCCCCTTAGCATGGAGGCGACCAGTTTAGTCAGGGCTAGGAATCTAGAAGATTGGCAGCCGCGTCATGAGGAGTCAGAGGAGTCAGAGGAGTTAGCCTGCCTTGTCTGGATGACAGCAGACTGTGTAAGCGGCAGCTGCTGCAACCTCGACTTCCACCCCTGGGCCCAGAATTGGCAGTCACCGTACATGCTCTCTGTGAATGCTGAGAGAGAGATGGGTCATCCTGCCATCCTCAGCTCAGGTCCCAGTCAGCCACCTCTGCACACAGCAGCTGCTGCTCTCCAAGTAGGTCAGGGACAGGAGGGAATCTGCTGCTATAAAGATGAGTGGACAGTCTGTATAATATGTATGTTTGTAGTGCAAAAAGAACGCTGGACATGAAAGATATTAAGATTCTTAGGGATGAAAGAGTTAATGTTGTTCAACAAGGTGGCCGAGGATTTATTGGATTTTGGTGTGTGTGTGTTTGTGTGTGTGTGTTTGCGCGCTGTCTCTCCTTAGGTCCAGCAGCAGCTCACATCAGTGCCAGTGCAACATGTATATACCAATCAAGTGCAGTATGTGGAAGGAGGAGAGAACAACTACACCACCAGCACCATGTTAGAATAAAACTCATTTTCTAACACTTGTCCACACTGAGCTTTTGTTTTCTGTCTTTTTTCTTTGGCTGCTTGGTTTTCTAACCCCCTCTTTGCATCTCTCTCATCCAGTCGCTCGGGCACCTTCCCTTATACCGACACCCCTTTGTACACCCAGACCACCGCCGCTCCATATTACGAAGGTCAGCCAGCTTCCGGCGCCCAGGCCTCCACGCCCGGCACACCTCTGACTGTGTCGGTGACAGCTGGCACCACAGCGGGCGTGTCGATGTTTGTGGCCCAACCTACCACTGCGGCGGGGGGAGGGGCCACAGTAGTGACGGCAGGCGGCACGACCAACGGGGCCGGAGAAGGAGCTGGGACCAACGGCGGCGCGGCAGGCAGTTATGTGATCCAGGGGGGTTACATGCTGGGCAGCGGCAGCAGCAGCAGCAGCGGGTCAACAGCTGGCAACAGTCAGAACTACTCACACACCGCCCGCGCCTCTCCGGCCACTGTGAGTATTACAGAGGGCGAGGAGAGTAGCGTGCCGTCGGCAGACAAGAAGGTATGCAGAGGCGCCAAGCGCAGGAATTTCTTCTCGTTCTGTTCTCATCCACTCAACCCCCCTTTTGGTGGCGCACACTGATGACGTCATAGTTTGAGTTTTGTCAAAGTGGAAAACACAAGTAAACAATTTGGAGATTAGGAGCAAAGAATTGTTAGCTGAAATTTTTTTTTTTTTGCTTTAACTGTGATTTCCTCAAAGAAAACAAAACCATGACCTCATCATTTTCATACCATTGCAGTGCATGTAACGAGGGGCATTTTTAATTTGCCTGAAATGCCTTGAGACTATACTGTTCATCCCAAATTCATCATATCGAACCCCCATATGATGGCGATAACCAAAACATGTCTGGCCGCCGTCCCATCAGTACTCCAGGTCATTGATTCATTGCATACCAAAGTTGTATGCCACGGCACGCAAACAGATGTATTTGTGTTTTCATTCCTGAATGACCGACAGACTGTAAATGCAAATGGATTTGCGTTTGTATAATATAACTACTGGAGAAATGTGTTTTTGTGTGCATGTCATGTACATGTATCTGTTTAAAGGTGTGAAATGTCTGCTAATAGTTGTGCATTTATCTGTTGCGGTATGTTTTTCCTGTCTGTATACGCTGGCTTTGCTAACTGCACCAGCTCTTTTCTTTGTTTCGTTGCCTGTGTGTCAGGTACAGTGGTTGCTGGACAACTATGAGACAGCTGAAGGAGTGAGTCTGCCCCGTTCCACCCTTTACTGCCACTACTTGCTGCACTGCCAGGAGCAGAAGTTAGAACCTGTTAATGCTGCGTCATTCGGGAAACTCATAAGATCCGTGTTCATGGGGCTACGTACACGGCGTTTGGGCACTCGGTAAGATGCGTAGTCATCCAAACTCAGGTCTCATAGGGTCAAAAAATATATTTGCAACCCATTTATGTTAATTAGTAAAGGTTTTAGTAAAGGTGCACAAGAGAGGTGAAGAAGACAGGACAGGCTGGGTTGAGTGGGTGGAGACAAATGTTGTGGGTTTGTGATTACAAGTTGGTAGATGGAGCTACTATTTATGGCTTTAAGATGTTGATACTGGCAAAAAAAGACAGGAGGCTCTTCATTGAGAGTTACCGAGAGGGAAAACTTAAGTTGAGTGGTTTGGAAAATTAGAAAGGCAAGGCTAAGATGGTTTGGACATGTGCAGAGGAGGGATAGAGAATATATTGAACAAAAGATGTTGAAGATACAGCTGCCAGGCAGGAGGAAAAGAGGAAAACCACAGAGGAGAGATCAGGCAGACAGATTACATATTTCTTCGTGGCTTTTTCTGCTGCAGTGATGCATGTCAAGAGCACAAACCCTGTAATCCTCCGTTCATTTCACCAGACACCCGTAGTCTCCATGTAACTAACGTGTAAACTGACACCAATCACGCATAAGATTATGACCATTGACAGGTAAAGTAAATATCACTGATTATCTTTTTATCGTAGCACCTGTTAGTGGGTGGGATTTATCAAGAAGCAAGTGAACATTTTTTCTTTAAAGTTGATGTGTTAAAAGCAAGAAGCATAAGCAGAGTTTGACACGGGCCAGACTGTAATGGCTAGACAACTGGGTTGGAGTTGGGTGGTTATCTGTCTGCAGTGGTAAGCAGAAGTGGTCCAAGGAAGGAACAATAGTTAACAATAGTTAAAAAGTGTTATGATGACAGTATCATGTCATCATGAGCCAAGGCTGATACTTGTGATCCGATGCAGCCACTGTACTGGTGCTGTAGCTTAATGTAGGTTCCGAGGTGAAGTACAGTACAGTACACCCTTTTATGGAAACAGTACTCCCGGACGGCTGTGGCCTCTTTCAGCAGAATAACGTGCTCTGCTTGGTTGGGGAGATTTCAGGAGCAACGCAACAATTTTGGCCTCCAAATTCCTGAGAATTTGGAAGGTGCTAGTTAAACAAGTCCAATCCATGGAGGCCGCACCTCGCAACTTACAGGACTTTAAAGAACACCTTCAGTGCTCTAGTAAACCCCAAGCCTCAACATATCAGGGCTGTTCTAGCAGAACCAGGGGGACCAACACATTAGTAGGCAGGTGGTCATAATGTTATGCTTGATTGGTGTATCCTAAATTAGTTTCCAACAGAATGGTGATTTTTTTGTTTTTTTTTCTAGGAACATCTATAAAGCTCTCTGGAGCACTGCAAAATGCTTGCCTTGTGTAGGAAGACATGTGGGTAGCGATGAAGACAGACAGCATGTGTGTGGGAGAGTGAGTGAGCTGGTGAAATGACTTTTTGAAAGTATTTGGTGCTATGGGTGCAATTACTTTGTGTTTTATGAAACTCTAAGTCAGTATATAGTAAGACTATACATGTGCCTTGGAGGGAGTTAGCATACATTTAAACAGACAGCATAAAAACTCTGCTCTCTTTAGACTTAGGCTCTTTTAAAAAAAAATGTAAAACCACATTTGTCTTCCTGTTAGGGGTAATTCTAAATACCACTATTATGGGCTGAGGATCAAAGCGGGCTCTTCTCTTCTCCGACTGATGGAAGACCAACAACACCTGGCTATGAGGCAACAGCCGTTCTCACAGAAACAGAGGTATCGACAGAAATGTTTACACATTCAGCACATCTTTTCTATCATTACACAGTTGACCTTTTTCCCATCTCATACGGTTTTTGCCACTGGCTCCTGTTTTTTCTCCATCTCTCACACCACTTGTCTTCCATTTGTCCCGTGGCTCCGGGCATCTGCTGCTCTTATTATGAGACTGAATTACAATTTCATTTCACTTTATTATTTATCACCTTTGTCTAGACATGAATGCCTGATGTGCTTTTTCCCTCCCTTCCTATCAGGTTGAAGCCTGTTCATAAAGTGGAAGGAATGACCAATGGGACAGCAGCAGGAGCGGGCCAGCAGCAGCAACAGCAGCAAGGATCGGGCCACGTGGATATCAGCACCCAGGTTCAGCAGTACCAACAGTTCCTTGGTGAGCTTAGTAAACAATGAACACACTTTGTCAGTGAGTGCTCCTTTTTTTTTTTAAATGTTAATTTGGTTGAGTCACAAGATTGAGCAAGCAAAATATCCTTCTAAGCTCTCAGGACCTGTTGTGAGGACCTTGCATTACATTATGTAGTTGTTTAGAGTGGATGGGCTGTGCCTGACACAGCACCAGTCTCTGAACAGGCTTTTCCCTGTGAGGTTAATTGTTAACTTGGCCTGACAAAGCGTGTCTCCTCATCTTTATGTTTTAGGCTTTTTGGGAAACTTTCATTTTTGTTAGCAGCAAGGACCTCCATACTCTGTTAACAGACTGTCAAAACCACTAACAGAATCTGCTGTAACAGTTTGATGCAAGCATATAAAGCTCGGTTTCCTATTTGTGTAAGCATATAGCACATAGGCCTATGCCTATACTTATAATGGTGTGATTACTGCGTTTGAATTTCGCAGCTGTCTTTGTTTAATAGCACAATGAGATTTTTACACCTGATACATGTTTAACATTTCTATATGCTGCTGTGTGGGTGGTGCAGTTGTTAGCACAAATACCCTCACAGCAAAAAGGTGTGGAGTTTGCATCTTCTCCCCATGTTTGTTTAAATTGCCAATAGGTGTGAATGTGAGTGCAAATGGTTGTCTGTCTCTATGTGTCCCCCCCCCCCAGCAGCAACCCTGAATTGGATAAGCAGAAGAGAATAGATGGATGGATATTTCTATATGTGTAAAGCAGCATGGTAGTTAGTGCTGTTGCAGTCTAGGGTTTTAATCTAGCATATTTGGTCGTGACCTTTCTTTTTGAGTCTCTTCATGTTTGCAGAGGTTAGCCGGGGTACCTTGGCTTCCTACCACAGCTCAAACACATGCAGTTAGAGGGGCTCGGTTAACTGGTTATTCTTTAATTCTGAATGGTTGTCTCTTTGTGTGTTAGCCCTGTGACAGACTGGCGATCTGTGTGCTTCATAGCTTCTGGGCTAGGCTTTAGACCTACCTGCTTATCCAATTCATGACCCTGAATTGGATAAGCGGAAGGAAATGGATGGATGGATTATATGTGTTTTAATCTGAACAGAATGTGAAAAGACAATCTCATTACCAACATTTAAATTCCACATCCCTCCTACTATGAGCTAAACCAGGACAGGCATGTCCATCTAAGCACATTTAGTGGCTTTAACAATAAATGTTGTTTACCCTCTGCAGTTAATGGGATTTCTCTTTGAGTATCCACTGCTCCTTTGTCCTATGTCCAGATGCATCCAGAGCTCTTCCAGAGTTCCCAGAGATCGATCTCCAGGGGAAGTCTCTGCCAGAGGGCATTGAGCTTGAGCACATAAAGAGCTTTCAGCTGCTGTACAGAGAACACTGTGAGGTAACCGAAAACTGGAACCCACTGACTATATATGAAGTTTTTCCTTTGTGTCAGCAGAGGATTACTCTAAATCAAATTACACCAATTATAACCTTTTAGTGGAAAAAAAAACGACTGTAATTTGATCAAAAAAGGAGGAAATGTCAAGTTCTTAAAGATGTAGTGGTGAAGATAAGTTTTAGTGTTAGCAAGGCCACATTGAAAGCAAAGTCCAGGAATACTTAACGTTGTTTTCCTCTCTTTTGTTCTTCCAGTTGCCCTCTACCCCCCGATAATCTATTTGTCTGCAGTCTTCGATGTGTAGATTCATTTCTTTCCTTTCTTTCAGGCCATTCTCGATGTGATGGTTAACCTGCAGTTTACCCTGGTGGAGACTCTGTGGAAGACCTTCTGGAGGTTCAGCCAAAGTCAGGCTGGAGATGCCACGTTGGCCGTGTGAGTGATTGTACTCCACAGGCAGGCATTCATTCAGTATCCAGATTATGTCCTAAGATAGTAAAAACATTTGTCTGTTGCCGTAGCATTACTATTTCCATTCAAACTGTGTGTGCGTGTGTGCGCATTGGCAGTCATGATGAGTCAGAGAAGCGTCTCCCTAAGTCCTGCCTGGTGTTGCTGTGCAAGTATGAGCCAGTGCTGCGCTGGAGCCGCGACTGTGACAACAGCCTCTACCAGGGCCTGGTGGAAATCCTCATCCCTGATGTCCTCAGACCCATCCCCAGTAAGGCTCTGTAGGAAGACTGATTATGTAGTGAACCACGTAAGCATGCTTATCCATGCCTAGAGAGTGTGTTTATACAAATAAAGAGCTATTCCTAAAACTCAGTGCCAATTTGATGTTAAAATGAGCGAACTAGGGAGCAAAGATCCTCCCAACAGCCCGTTAGATGCGTAGTGAAAAAAATATGCTGTTTTCCATCACGTGTACCCACTGCACTGCCCTTACTGGCAACTGCACTTATTTCTTCTGGTTTCAGTTACGGTTTTAGTCAGGCTTTAACTTTTATATCCATGAACAGTTCCCTTTTGAACATTCGTCATTTTCTTTCCCATCATAGTGCTGCCAAATTAAAAATGTTCCACATCCACATAATGTGGACACAAGTCTGGCGATTCAGCTGTAATGTCAAAAAATGAATAAACATTGAAAAATCTTTGACCATCAGAAACTTGGCTAATTTTCTAGGCATTAGCTAATCATTTTCCCACTTTGGCAATGACAGACCCTTTTCCGCTTGCAGGTGCCTTAACTCAAGCCATTCGCAACTTTGCCAAGAGCCTGGAGAGCTGGCTGACCAATGCCATGATGAACATCCCTGAGGAAATGGTCCGGATCAAGGTAAAGCCCTCCGTTATTAGCTTGGCACTGATGGAACTGCTTGTTTTCTGAGCCACGGAGCAAACAGCCTTTCAAAAACATTGCATTATTGGGGCCGACTCCAAGCTCAGACATTATTAGATTTTTTCAGGAGTGATTTTTGTGAGCAGGAGCTAGAGTTGAATTTATATAAAAGCCAGCTCTGCGGTGCAGCTTTTGTGAAGAAGGGGAAAAAATGTTCCATTAAAGTAAATAAATCATAGAAGATGTGAGCAGCTATTACAGAAGACATCTGTTATATACAGTTATTTGTGAAAATATTGATATGCATCTTTTGTGACGTCTGATCCATCGTCTTCCTCCTTTCTCAGGTCACATCAGCCAATGCTTTCGCTCAGACCCTGCGTCGCTACACCAGTCTGAACCACCTGGCCCAGGCGGCCCGCGCTGTCCTCCAGAACACGGCTCAGATCAATCAGATGCTGTCCGACCTCAACCGCGTCGACTTTGCCAACGTCCAGGTCGGTTGAGTGTCTGGCAGCATTCTCATGACATCGCACTGATGACAATGTGAGCGGTTGAGTGCCGCTTTGGTTTTGCAACTGACTCTGTAGCTTGTGGTTGCACTGAGGTTTCATGTGTTATTTGTTTATCAAGCCTCCGTCATTGTGTCTCGTTTTTTCAGGAAGCTCACTTGCTTTTTCTAAGAAACTGCTTCTTCCGCCTTGGTATATTTTCAGATAGTGAACAATGAACTTAATACTAGTTCCTAGTGTAAGCTCCATCATCTGCTGGTGTTTGTAAATATGAGGTCGTCCAGCTTCTTTTACTGGTACAGATTTGACTGCACTATAATGACACTTTGCCTTTTTCTCCCTGTCTTTGCTTTTGCAGGAGCAGGCTTCATGGGTGTGCCGGTGCGAAGACCGTGTGGTCCAGCGGCTCGAGCAGGACTTCAAGCTGACCCTCCAGCAGCAGAACTCACTGGAGCAGTGGGCCGCGTGGCTCGACAGTGTGGTCTCCCAGGTCCTAAAGCCCTACCAACACAGCCCTGCCTTCCCTAAAGCTGCCAAGCTCTTTCTGCTCAAGTGGTCCTTCTACAGGTGGGGAGCAGTCAGAAAGAAAGAATTCCAAGTTCTGCCTCTTCGGATCTTTCCCGAGTCCATTTTTATTTGTGTTGATAGATCTTTATTTTCCTCTTTTGAGCTAAATGTGTGGTAAAATGATGGAGTTTACGAGTTCACATTAGCCAGTAATTTGAGTGTAGTACTCATAATATGCAAAGTGAGTAGGTTTAACCATATTGCTAAATAAATGCTAAAAGTAACAAATGATAACAGTAACAATAATCCTCATCCACCTCTATGTTGTAATAATACACGCCCATATACTTTCCTATGCACATATCCCATAGTGATTAAAAAAACAAGGATAAGCGTATATATGTATAGATAGATAGATAGAGAGATAGATATGTGTGTGTACTGCGTACTGGACTCTCAAGCTCCTGGCTTCTGGTAGAGGACACGAGCTTGAAGGATAAGGATAAAGAAGGATAAAGGGCGAGTGGGAAATTTTATTTGTTTATTTATATATAAAACCAAGCTCATCCCTTAAGCGGGGTCTTAGTCAAGCAGATCATTACAAGTTGTCATTCATTTGCTTCCTCTGGAGACTGGATGGAAATATGAAGGTTCTGAATCCCTCTCAGACCTGTCTGGAATAAATAGCAGAGCCAAAATATAAAATCCACACCATCCCACATCACACAGCTCTATTGAAGGAACTTATCAAAAACTGAAATTATTGAGTAAATATGTTGCGATCACAGCGCAAAATCACAGAGTCGACTTGTGCTGTCAACCTTGTCCCAGTGAGGCAATGAGAGGGAAAAAAGCACTTCCCTTTGTAGGTTAG
This sequence comes from Hemichromis elongatus, assembly GCA_015108515.1. Classification (NCBI taxonomy): domain Eukaryota; kingdom Metazoa; phylum Chordata; class Actinopteri; order Cichliformes; family Cichlidae; genus Hemichromis; species Hemichromis elongatus. The sequence continues at coordinate 15,286 of VUQR01000831.1, forward strand.
AGAAGTGGTACATGTGTGTAAGAGTGGCTTGTTTCCCATTTCTGCTCCCCAGTTCCATGGTAATCCGAGACCTCACCCTGCGGAGCGCAGCCAGTTTCGGATCCTTTCATCTGATCCGCCTGCTGTATGACGAGTACATGTACTACCTTATTGAGCACAGAGTGGCCCAGGCTAAAGGAGAGACCCCCATTGCTGTTATGGGAGAGGTATCGTCATACACATGCACAGATCCAGAAATGCAAATACATTCATATAATAGTGTAAGCCACATTTACACCACTAACCAAATCCCCTTTTGCCATTAGTTTGCCAGCTTAGGCCGGGGTCTGAACCAGCTGGATCCAGATAAAGGTCTGCACTGCTTCTGCTGTAGCTCGCCTTGACTGACACCCATGCTCTAAGCTTTGCTCGTAACCCTTTCTGTTATGCTCTCTGTTGTAGAAGAGGAAGAAGAAGAGGAGGAGGAGAGCGATGATGAAGGTCAGGAGCTGTCCCTTCCCTCAGACGGGGCCGTGCTTGGAGAGGAGTCTCTGGAGCCGCCTGCCAAGCTGGCCAGAACTGACCAGAGAGTTCTCTTCGCCACCGGGTCAGCTGACAACTAACCGCAGTGTAAATGACATGTGCTGATCTCAGGCACGCACAGATGTACAAAGAACAGTTATTTATACCCCCTGACACCTGTATATAGTTCTTGTTGACGTGCGCCCGCGTGCACTCTCGCTGCATACCATTATGATTGCGTGCGGTGATCAGGCGCGCACAATCAAAACCCACTCAAGTCAGTAACTGCTGCTGCCCGGATGGCACAACCGCCTGTCAACACTACTGATTACACCCAGTCAGTGGCGTTTTGCAACAGGACGTGGCTTCAGAAACCCGGGGTCTCTTGATGCAGAGAGGACCTTCAGTTGTATGAATCTGTAAAAACAAAACAAACTAAAGCCAGGCACTTCTTTTTCGTTTATCTCCTCATCGCGCCGCAGCCCGTAGCCTCGCCGTTTTTTCCCTCTCATCGCTGTAAAACTAACGCTCGCCCTCCCGCCACTGTCACTGCCGTATCAAAGTGGTCTTTAAAAGTTACTGCGGGGTGTGTGTGTGTGTGTGTGTGTGTGTGTATGTGTGGGTGTGAAGCGGACCGTAAGCAGTGTTTGAATTTAGTCACTACATCATTTACCGCTTTGTGGAGGTGTAGGGTTTTTTTTGTTGTTTTTTTTTTTAAAGACAGCAGGCCCCTTTTTGTGTGTGTGTGTGTCGGCGTGTACACTGTGGTCACACTGCTCTGCTGTTGCTTCTAGAGGCCGAGTGAACACACCTTTCCCCGGTCGTGCGCGTCTGTTTGCATGACTCATGCCGAGTGGTGACAGTTGTGTAGATATTTTCTAA
>VUQR01000831.1:16688-32873 GCA_015108515.1 Hemichromis elongatus
AAAATATTCGGTTTTTTTTTTTTTTTTTTTTTTTTGATGGTGTGTGCAGATTTCCTGCGTGATTCACCTGTTAAAAGAAAAAAAGAAAAGCTCTCGTGTTCTCGGAGTGCCTGCCTCAGCTGCCCCAAACACTTGTAAAGATGAAGCTTCAGCTGTGAAGTAGGAACTCTTGTTAGCTGCTGCTGCTGCTGAAAAAAAAATCCTCTTTTTTCTTTAAAAACAAGAACATCTGGTTCCCGAGAGAGAGAGAGAAGTGCCGTACATTAACCATAGTTTATGTTTAAGTGCTTCTATCGTGTCCACCCATTAAGTTCCTCTGTGGCCTCATTTGCCCTTGACTCATTATTTTTATGCCTTATTTCATTCTGTGTTTTTTTTTCCCCACATTTGTGTGTTTTGTGTGCCAAACCAGTTTCCTTTGATCCTCGCTGACTTTTCTTTCTTTCTTTTGTTTTTTGTAAGGAGGACTGTGCCTGAGTAAGAACGGTGATATACTTATATTCTACTGTATATTTATCCACTATTTTAAATTTTGTTGTCACTAAGTGAACCTCTTGTGCAGTGTACGGTGCTGTGTTGTCACACATTGTAAGCAACCCTCGTGTGCATTATTGATTTGTGATTGTACGTTCGGTTATCGATCCTCTTTCATATCTGATGACTTTTCCACACACAGGCTAAGTAAGGCCCTGTCTCTTTGCACATGTTGACTTTATTGTCTTTAAAGTTCTTTTGTCTGTTTTTTTCCCCTCACTTTCTTCGAGTTGTTTTGTTTTGTTTTTTTTAAACGGTGAGATGGAGGTGTCAGATTTCACGCAAATGTCTCTCACCCCTCGGTGAGGTTCAGAGAAATCGACCAGAGGTGAGAGATCTGCTCACTCCTCGACCGCCGCTCATCTCACTGTTTTTTTTCTTTCCTATCCTCCCGCCCGATGGCTTTGTTTTGCTTCTAAAACACTGAACGTGGAGATCGTTTGTCATATTTCTTTTTCATTTCTGTCAATACTGTATTTAAATAGCAGTGCGTGTTTTTTCACAGGCATTGCCAGCCTCAAACCAGCACATCATCCTTTATACGAAGTCTAGCGCTACCACAGCTGAGTACATATCACTCCAGTCTTTTAATGATCTACAGCGTACAGAATGGCCATTGTTTACCCAGTAAAAAAGGAAAAAAAATGTTCGTCATTTTTATAGTGCGTTGTTTCTTATGTACAAAAGAAAATGAGAAAAAAAAAGATGTTCAGTGGCAGTGTTTTCTGAATTTTGGTCTGCTCTAAGTATGACTGTGCCTTTGGAGGTGGTAGAATGCAATTCAGATGTTTTTAATTTTAAAGATATAAATTAAAGAATTTTTAAAATTACACCGGATATCTCTCGTGGGTTCCTGAGTCTGATTTTATCATCTCTGTAGTCGTTACCAGTGTAAGGGCAGGGATTACTTTCTGAAAAACAGTCACATTCTTATTAAATTTGACACCCTTGGTTGAAAAAACAAGACTTACTTCCTGTGCTACACTCACATGAGCTCAGTCGTCTCTTACCACTTCTGCTGCTGCAGCCTAAATAAGACACTGGAACAGGAAACGCAGAATACCTGAAACTCAAAAGTCGGCCTGCTTCAAGCAGCGAGCAGAAATGGATCAATTGTGCTGGCGACTTTTGACAGTTGGTAACCCGAGCATGTTCACCGAGAACGGCAGAGGTGAAAGAATCAGAGGTACAGAGGAGAGAAAGATGATACTGGTGCAGTTTTCCTGCATGTGTGAGGTGTCATGGTACACACAGGATTTTAAAGTTTTGCAATAAATAGCTGAGCAATATTCACATAAAAGCTGAAAAGCTAATGACTACAAAGTTCAGTGTGGCTATAACTAATGAGGCTCAGAGACACACCAACATTTAGTTTATGTCAAGAGATCCTCCTTTTAGAGATTATCATGTCAGGTAAGCGAACAGTGACCCCCAGTGGTGTTTTCCCACAAGTGCTCTTTTATGGCTGGCAACAGCAGGGCATGTATTATATACTCAGCAGCCACTTCATTATTTACACTTTGCTAGTACTATTTTGGAGCCACTATTGCTTTTTGAGCTGCCTTAATTTAACAAGGTGCTATAAACATAACTCGCAGATATTGCTCCATACTGATGTGATAGCATCACCGCATCCCAAAGACGCTCTAAGATTTGACTGTGGAGACCATTTAAGTATAGTGAACACATTGTTCAAGAAATGTTCTCATTCTTTAGAGATGGCTGTTTGGGGACAAGCTGAGCAGATCAGCACTTTCCGAAAAACTCAAAAACCAACAATCAAAGTTCAAAGTCACTTTAATCACCTTTCTTCTCTGTTCTGATGCTTATTTTGAACTTCAGTAGGTATTTTAGGCCAGCGGTCCCCAGCCTGTTTTGCGCCACGGACCGGTTGATCTCTGACAATATTTTCACAGACCGGCCTTTAAGGTACAACAATATAAAACCAGTACCGGTACCAAAAAAAAAAGAAAACTTATTCATAACACACAGGAAACGACCCAGGGAAACCGAGTTAATGATAAAAACCAATAGAATCCCTGAAAACCATAAATTTTCACACCCGAGCCTCAAGTCTCGCGGCCTGGTATGAAACCACTCATGGACCGGTACCGGTCCCTGGCCCGGGGTTTGGGACCGCTGTTTTATGCCACATCTAGATGCGATTGGCTGATTAGATACGTGTTAACGAGAAGTTGAACAAGAATACCTCATGAGTGCATTTGGTCTAAAAGCAACACAGGCACAATATATAAGATTTCAAAGTAGCTGATGTATTTATTTCAGATCAATGCTGCTGGTGGTCATCTGTTTATAACAATCTCAACACAATATCAACCCAAAGGCAAGACTCGCAGCTGCCATTCAGAATACAAGAATCATACCTGATACGTTTCTGGAAGTGAAAGCCAGCAGCTTTATATTGCTGAATATACAGTATATGTATATACAATATATGTTAAAGCGGGACACACTTGGAAGACAAAAGTTCAAACTTTTGCACACAAACAATGACCGCGGAAGGACAATTAAAAAAACAAACAAAAAAAGGCAGCGTTTGTAAAAAGCTTAACAAAATAAAGGAAGACATGCACCCTGGAGTCTGCACAAACTGCGATGAACTGAGGGATAAATTGCTGTAGGAGAGCTCAGCAGTACAATCTACAGAACATAACTACACTTTAAAGTCTCCATATGCCGCTATTCTGAGTTGAGGTGAAAGCCCTTCTGAACTTTCTAAATAATAAAAGATAATCACAGAAAGCTGGCCAAATCTGAAAAGCTGCCCCGCCAACCCTCAGGTTTCCAGTTTGGCCTTTAGTCCACAGTAAGCCGGCGTTTTTCTAACCCAAAACTAAAGCTGTCAGGTGGAAAAAAACGTTAACGAGATTGGGATGTTTCAAGAGGAAGAAAGGTGTTGAGCGGTGCGATTTAAAACGAACAGAGGCAATAATACATTATTCACATTCGTGCTAATGAACCTTGCAGCTCGAGGCTTCTTTTCACCACCCGACTGCATAAATCTAACCTGTGCACAGTCACTCAGATATACACCCGTTGAAACTCCCTGCAAGCCTCTGCAGAGGGAGGAAAAAAACAAATTGAATGGGTCTTGTGAGGTATGTCTCTTCCTGTGTCTCACACACACACACACACACAACATGATTATAGTCCTAAAAGCTCTGTGCAAGTCAGTTAATACAACACTGGGATATGAAAGTGAGTACTTTAAAATGGGGCTATGACGGGATGACTGAGATGTGCTGAAAACCGTTAATGAAATAAGCGCTCAGAGGCTCCCGTGAGTATTTAAATCTACGCTGAGGCAGCTCTGAGAAGCTCTGTGAAGTGATCGCATTTAATCAGTCTTTTCCCTCCAGTCAGCAGCGAAGCACAGGAGCATTGGGTTCAGTTCACATTATTATCAAAAAAGGATCCAGATGATGTTCCCATATGGGAAGCGTTTCACTTCTAGTTGCAACAGATACAATATATATGAATAAAGGGATCGATCCTGGCCTAAGACTTCAGCGCCCTCTTCTTTATCCCGACTTCTGCCGCGAACTCTCACTGCATCTAAAATACAGACGTTTGGAGGAGAGATGTGAGACGTGAGCAGGTAGATTAACACACACAGAAAGAAGACCTCGACGAGGCTGCTGCACCGACCTGTCCCTGCTGCGGATTGGCCGGCTGGCTGGGAGGCTGCTGTCCTGTTTGTCCATAGTACGCTGCCTGCTGCCTGTAGTACTCCGCCCAAGCTGCGCTGTAGTCCGGCTGAGCTCCTGTTGTAGATGCTGAACCTCCTCCTCCTCCTCCTGTTGCTGCTGCTGCTGCTCCTGGAGCTGCAGCTGCTGTGCCGGGTACAGAGCTGCCTGCCTGGGCTGAGAAACAGTAAAAGACTTCAAAACTGAAAACAAGAACAAAATGACTTCAAGTACTACCTAACAGCAGGCAACGCATTCGTACCCATCTTCTTGTAGTACTCCTCCCAGGCCTTGGTGTAGTCCGGCTGGCCCCCCGGTGTCTGTGCAGGCTGGGTCTGGTCACCTGCAGCTTGGGCACCTCCAGCCTGGTTTGCAGGATACGGGGCTGGCGCAGCCCCTGATGGCTGCTGGTAGTACTGAGCGTAGTAGGCCGCCCAGGCTGCGTTGGGGTCATTGGCTGCTCCCTTGCCTAGAAAAGACGCAGGGTGGAGGGGGTGAGGTCCTCATAGGGTGAGGGTGAGCCCCTGCTACTGGCCTGGAGACCGGGCTTGGAGACCAGGGGGAGGAAACAGAGACAGGGTTAGAGCCAGAGCTGCTACATGTAAAGACACCGCATCTCATCACAACATTTCCATCAGACAGAACTCCTGTCGACCTTCTCAGATTAAAAAAAAAGAAGTATAGTGAGAAATAACTGCGAGGGCTGAGCAGTAAACACTTAAAATCAGCCGAGGTCGTGAAGCCAGCTGTGACTCACTGGGGTCATGTGGTGGTTGGGGTTGCCACTGCTGGTATGTGTTGCTCCAGCCCTGCGAGCTGTACTGGGGAGGACCCGGAGGACCACCACTGAGGAAAGAAGAAGCAGTTTCTTATTAAAAAACAACAACAAAAACATCTCAGGGTCAACCGCAATTCTCTGAAATCTGCAGCTACTCACTGTGGAGGTCCAGGAGGTCCGGGGTTGTAGGGGTTGGGGTTGTAAGGAACCATTGGCCCAGCAGGACCCGGCCCAGCTGTCCCTGGGCCCACAGGACACAGCGGACCCTGAAACACATCACATGATGACACAGGCTTCTTATGCAAAGTTGTGTGTAAAGCTAAGAGAAACCAATAGACGTTGGGACTGTTTTGTTCAAGCGTTTCTTCTTGATCAGCAGCATTAAAAAATCCAAATAATTGAGGATGACTAGCACCTCGATCTTCTCCTCAATGAGCTGCTTGGCGTGGTCGATCTGCTGCGGGGACCCACGAATGATAAACAGCTTAAAGTTGGGGTCTCCGTTGGGGGGCGGCTGTCGAGAGATTTCCACGAATGCCCCCGTCTGCTGGTTGATGGACTTGACGTTCTCTCCTCCTCTGCCAATCACAAGCCCGCACTTTTGGGCGGGAATAGAGAAGGTCATCTCCCCTCCGGGGGGACCCCAACCACCTTGTCCCCCACCTCGCCCCCTGTTGCCTGAAGGCATTCCTGGAGGACCTGGGGGACCCTGTGGACAATTATACCATATTACTTCACATATGCCCAGTACGTCACAACCTCTGGTGATTTTGCCTCGTCCAACTATGTAAAATATTGCTAAACATTTAATTCATCCAAATATTTATGGACGTTATGATGTGAGGCTTTCATCTAATAATTTATGAGGTTTTACTGTGTGACAGCTGATACGTACCCCCTGTCCCTCCTCTCTGACCCGGATGCTCTGCAGCAGGTCGTTGATGATCTGAGCCGCGTGCTCGCAGCGTTCAGGTGGACCACTGATGTGTGCGATCTTATCCGGACCTGTCCCGTCATCTGGAAGGGATTTAAAAGTGCATTAATCGACACATTTGGGATTAACACTAAATCAAATCAATCAGGTGGGCTTCCTGCGCCGGTCAAACTGAGAGTTTACAGTTGTCTGTACCTTAGGATCTCAAAAAAGTGCAAAGTGGTAAAAAACAAACAAACAAACAAACAAACAAAGACTATGTGAAACACAATAAAAGGTCATGCTGGGTGACGTTCTGATGTAACCATTGTTCTTGTAACGCTGAATCTATGCAGGGATCCTTCTTTATTTTCTTTTCAACATAAAAGTCAAATCAATGGAAGAAGAAAAGGAGTCAATTTTACCTGCTCTGCACACAACAGCTTACACAAAAGGCAATTCACGCTGCCTGAGTAAAAGATTCACCTGATACAAAAGGGCAAAGTACAGCAAATGCAGAGGCTGTCAGGCTAGGCAGCAAGTTTGTGATGCTTCAATTTTAGGCAACTTTTACCCCCTAAAAAAAAAAAATCACTACGATAGAGAAACCTGGTAATTATGTGTTTTAGAGTCTGTACTTCCAGTGGATTTGTGCCACCTACAGACTCTACTGGCAGCTGCCTGAGGGATGGCACTGTCAGCATCTGTTCTGGTACTAATAACATTTATATGGATTTTACTGAATCAAGTTAAAACCTGTCGTGGCAGCTAAATGAGACCAAAACAGAGGACTAATGCAAAGCAGAACTTCAGTAAATATGAAGGATGTTTAAATGAAGCCATAACGCTGTCCTCAGAGGGTCCCACCTTGTTTGAACTGTATCCTGACTCCAGCATCATTCTGAATTTTCTTGATCATCTCTCCATTGCGTCCAATGACCACACCCACCGAGTGTCGTGGTACTGGGATCTAATATGAAAAAACACCCATCGATCGGTTCCCCTGTTCGTTTTGGTTAAAACACTTATAAATCTCTCTACAGTCACTTCCGGTCTTGCTCCGACACACAAACTTACATCCATGCCGCCTCCCATTCGGGAGCTGAATTCGTTTCTTTCGCTGTATCCGCCTTGGTCTCTGTCCCTCAGAATCTCCTGCACCATCTCCTGGGCTTGCTGAAAAACCAATAAAGTATAAGAAAACTTGGCACTACGCACACAATAACAGGACTTTAAAGTTATACCTGGACTTTGTATGGATCTCCAATAATGCGCAGAGGCTTGTCAACGTTGGGTCCCTGAGAGGCGTCCTGGATTAGGATCATCTTGACCCCTGCACGCTCCTACATGGAATAACACATAATCACACATTAGCAGCCATACACACCTGAAAGTCTTTACCTACGATGGAGTTGTCTCCACTTAGGCTTTTACTGGCACACTAACAGGCTAATTTGGCTATTTATATACTGCAAGTTTAATGTATAAGAATTATATCATCTATTATAAAACGAATGCAGTGGAGTTAATGCTGTGCTCCTCCTCCTTACTCCCACCCTTTTATGGTGCAGGTATTGCTGCTATAAAGCGATTGTAAGACAAACTCAACTAAAACCTTTTCTTCAGAATTAAATGAACCATTAACCATGAAAAAGGTGCTGTGATGATCAACTATTGCTGCCATTTAATGTGAAAATACTGACAGATTCGGCCTAATCAACGTACCCAGGATACTTTTTTCCTGGTTGGTTTCTAAAAACGCTGAAGCAATAAGAATGAAACTTACCTGTAGCTGTTTGATGGTCTCTCCACCCTTGCCAATGACGAGGCCGGCCTTGCCGGCTGGGATCATCATCTCATGAACTGCGCCGTTCTGCCCGTTGCTGGAGTCATGATAAGATGAAAGAGGGGGGGTACCTCTTCCTCGGGAGACTATCTCATTCAGCAGCCTCTTGGCTTTCCTAACCGAGGGAGGAGCTGATCAGTTACTTCATTTAACAAAATACACCAACGCTTCCACATAAAACCGCAATGAGTGTATTTGTATGACGTCTAAAACTCACTGTATGGAGTCTTGTGTCCCTGTGAGGGAGACGTTTCTCTCTGGAAGACCTCCACTGTCTGGACACACAGAAGATGTAAATATTTAACTAAACTAAGGATAAAAAAATAATAATAATAACAACAACGATAAACAGTTGTAATCAGAAGTTTACACACACTCATCCTGGGCATGAATATCATGGTAATTTCAGGCTTTTAACCATTTCTTTGAACTGTTCTTTATCCAGGATGGTTAGTGACTGTACAGCATCCACCTTTAATGACTTTAAAAAAAGACTGAATTTATTTGGGATTTTCTATAATCCACACAGGCTCAAAAGTATACATAAAGTTTAATGTCTGTTAGCGAGTTGCACCCTAACCAGATGCTTTTGGTAGTCATCAACAAATGACTGGCAATGTCACAGCTGCATACCTGAGTCCGCTTCCTGGCAGAATGAGTATGAGTTCATTTTAATTAGTTGGTTTTCTAGCACAGACTCAAAATTTAATCTTAAAGCTTTAAGCGTAGTCTACACGTTTTCAATAGGATTGAGATAAGCGCTTTGGGATGACCATTCCAAAAGTTTAATGTTAGCCTGCGTTTATCCATTCCAAGTCCAATTTTGATTTGTGTTTAGGATCATGGCCCCGGTGGGAAAACCAACTATGTCTGAGTTTCACTTATCTAACTGCTGACTTGAGATGAAGTTGAAGAATTTGGAGGTAGTCCTCCTTCCTCGCTATTCCTACTTCTCTGTGCAATGTACAGGTACCACCGGCAGCTCAACAGCTCCAGAGCGTGATGCTACCACCACCATGCTTGAAAGCTGATACAGTGTTCTTAGTAAAGGAGAGACTTCTTGTGGGAACTGTGACAATAAAAAAAATTTTCTTGGTCGGCACCCTCTCAGTTCATGGTGATGTAAAACTTGTTTCACTGTGGACAGTGACACTGGTGCTCCAGCAGTTTCCGGTTCATGGAAAGAGTCTTAGTGGTTCCTGGGTTGTTCCTGAACATCTTAACCAATTTCTTTTAAACTACGGGTGACAGCTGGGGTCACTAAATGCCTTTTAGTGAAGATCTAAGAACGTTCCCATTTCTCTGATGATTTTTTTTATCCTGGCATAGACAAACTGCCAGTTATAGTCATCGTGATCTCTAGTGAGAAGTTAATAGTCCTTGGCCTTGTTAAGTTAAAGACATTGTAGAAACTTAAGCTCCACTTATTAACAGCTTTAAGAGACCGTGTGTATAAATGTTTGATCCTGTGTAGATTAGAGAAAATCCAAAATAAACCCAAACTGTACACTAAATTCTTGTTTTATAAAGTCATTAAAGATGTACAATCATTTAACCCTGAAAAAAAGAAAAGCCCAAAATTACACTAACATTCACGCCCATGATGAGTATCTGTAGACGACGAGCGCAACCAGTACCTGGAGCTATTTGAACCTTGCAACCCGACTCCTGCTGAATCTTATTGATCTGTTCACCTCCACGGCCAATAACTGAAGAGAGAAGGTGAGGTTTAAAAAAAAAAGAAAGTGTGGTATATAGTATGTGTTAAAATAAGGCTGGGTTACACTCACTGAGTCCCACCATGCTGTCTGGAACACTGTACTCCTCTGTGGAGGAGGTGGGTCTGATGCCATGAGTACAGGAGGGATACAAAGGTGGGGAAAAAAAGCAATAAATGAGGTAAATGCAAAGTCAGATTAATACACAGTCACCTAAGAGGTACGAGATCTCACCTTTGCTGTGCAAGAGCAGCTAGCTGTGCACCAATAGCTGAGTGAGAAAACAAGGCAGGGGAGAAGTTTAGAATTACCAATGGACTGATGGAGGACGCAGACACACACTGATTACTGTAGGTCACAAATAACACTGCATGCAACAGCAAGATGAACTCACACAGCGCTTTGGCTGACTCCAAGTCACTCTGAGCAGCCAGCTTCTTAGTCTCTGGCTCATCTGTCAGTGGAGGAAATGACAGGTGTAAGAGACTCGCTGGAACTAAAATAATCAAAAAGCGAGCGAAATAAAGGCGCAGTCACCAGTATTTGTATCCTCCAACTGTCGTTTCTGCGCAGTGAAGGGAAAACTATCCGAAGCAGTGCTGTTGTTTACAGGAGGACCAGCGTCACCCCCGATCTTAGCTGCGATCTGAAACACAAGCAGAAGATTTGGTAGATAGTTCACTGTAGTACAGTAGATGTACACTATTACTGCTTTTTGAATGTTTTTTACACAATTTTCTGAGCTCACTCCTTGAGGTTAAACCACCCCACCTATGGAAATCCTGGGAACGCCCAGCACTGGAGTTTATTTTATGGATCAGATCCACCATCACATTAAAGTAAATACATTTTTAATAAGATATGTGGTTGACACTGATGTTTTTCTTTTCTTTGGCCTTGAGGCTGCAGCACACACCTGAATGATCCTGAAACACCTTTATATCAACCAACCACTAACAATCATAATGTAGCTCAGCGGAGAGGAAGAGGCTGGCAGTGAAGTGAAACGAGGTAATAATCTTCCCTGAAGGTTTTCAGTGTTGTCACGCTGGACATTTGGTGGGACACTGAAACTGTCCCGCCTCAGTCACAGGTAAAGCTAACGCTGACATGTGATAGATGAAGCGGCAGAGGTGCGCCTGACTGTAGACACATTCACCATGAACTGTTTGAATGTAAAATATGAACCTGGTGTCAAGTGTGTCCGCCTTCATGCATGCTAACTTCTTAGCTGTCTGTCTCACCTGCCGGGCCCGCTGCACCGCGTCCGCAAACGCATCCTTCTTAGCGCCCCCCGCTCCGTTCCCCACAGCCGCCTGTCCGGCCAGAGGAGCCCCGGAGCCCGGCGGAGGTACCGCGTTGTACTCCGACATGGTATCCACAAAAGACCTAGGAGGAGAGAGAATCAGAAAGCCGGGATCGAGCTACGCAGGAGTGGGATGAGAAGTCAAGAAAGTGACGGCAAGGATAGCACCGGCTGGAGACACGACGGCGGCCGGGGAGGATCATTCGCAATTTGTTGCGGTGGTAGTTGATTTATTATCGTAGAAAACGAGATAAAAGCTCATAAGCGGGATGTAAAAGTGAGTTTTTATTTTTTAAAAATGTAGTTGTGCTTGAGCGTCTTAACAGCCTATCTAAACCCCAATAACTTTTTTTTTTTATTATTTTGTATTATGAACAAAAAGTATAAAAAGGTCATATAACTGAACTAATTGTATAGCAGAAATGACTTGGTTAAAATGCAAGGAACTACTTAGGTCCAGCACTACAGTAAACATGGTTTAGATATTTTTCTTCAATGAAGGGTACAGTGAGTCTTATTCATAGCATTCATTATGTGCCAACTGAGAAAACTCCCTCACAAGTTACTTACATCTTCCCAGTAAGATGACTCTTGCTTTACATAAAAATATAAAACTGCAGTTGACCTTTCAAGACTGTTGAGTAAAGTTTGAGCCAAAACATGAAACATTTGAAATGCAATTATAGTATCAAACTCAGCAACCATTTCAGATTATTAAAATCAGCTGTGATTCTTATGGTGCACTTCTATAAAATGTGATCTAAATATATCAGCTGTACCTGGACTCTAAGTTTCTAGTATCTGAGAGACCTGGACTATAGATGTCTTGGGGATCTTATGGACTTGAATCAACCAGGTGAATCAACACTGGGACAAATATTTTTGTCATGTATTCAAGACACTGAGTGGAGCTGTGGAACAAGGAGGACTTTTCTAATGGCTTGTCGATTTCTAACATACCAAAGACACCGTAAATTTTCAGTCTTTTAAATAAACACATTTTATTAGTTGAATCTTTAAAATATGTTTATCAGTATGTGTCATTTTAATGCTTTTGTTAACATAAAATACATTTCTTAGACTGAAAGTACTGGGTTGCAAAATTATTACAATAACTTACAATAAAAGTGAAAATTATGATACAGTAAATCTGAATTACAGTTACTTAGTGTCAAAATCCTCTGAAATGTCTTACAGTCTACATTCAAAGTGGATTTTTAATCACAAGCAAAACACAGAAAATAGTCAAACATACTGTCTTTATTGAATTCTTAGCAGTTAATGTAGAACCAGGGGCAAATCCAAGGGTGGGCTAGGGTGGCATCAGCCACCAAAGACCACGCTGCCCTGTCTATAGTCAGCAGTGAAGCCCTTATGAAAACTAGAATCTGCTAACTATTTTAAAACCAACTGAAAGTTGCGTAGCTTATTATATATGTCCTCATGTTATGAGATCTGATCAATAAATAGCATTAGCAATAGCATAGGTACACTGTAAGAACAAACATCAGGTTCTGTGCCTCCCAGGTTAAAAGTGCGTGGGTATACATCAATAGGTCTAAAATAGTTTTACTGAAGTAAAAACAAACAAATAATATGTATATTTGATTTAAGAAAAAAAGAATAAGGATCTACTGTTAGTATGTCTGTTTCAATCCCGCTTTTGTGGTTTGCTTCCTGCATTTGAGTTTTTATAGAGTTTTTCTTCTGATGAATAACTATCTTGTCCTTTATGGGAACATGCTGGTTAATCATTTTCATCAGGCAGAGGACTTTCATCCACATGACTGGCTGAGGCGCTCATGCTGCCAATCCCAGAGGTGACGTCAGAGTTTCCGGCTCTGGTCTTCAACCATTCAGACACTTTGGCACGTGATGCTTGTCTCCAAAGATCTGACAGTTTTCCAAACTCTGAGGGAGCGTCTCCGCTCACTGAAACAGAAATTGAATGTTATTTAATATCATACACACATGTGAAAATACGAAACAAATTTACAGTTTTCTCTAATTAATATCAACTCACTGCTTGGAATGAAAACTCCATCCAAGCTGGCTCCTCGCTTCACGAATGACTGTGTTGGTTCTTCTGGTTCATTTGCTACAGCTCTCAACATTCGGTCTATCAGCTCTTGCTCCCTCCTGTTCCACTCTTCTTCAGTCAGCACAGACTGTCTTGATCGCCAGGGCAGTTTGTGTTTTTTCCCTTGTTTGCCTTCAACAGTGAAGCATTGTTCCTTGTTCCGTGTGATCATGTCACTGATTTTTTGGAAGAGTCGTTTGACAGGAAAAGGATAACCCAAACCATGGCAGTTGAGGACATGGTATCTGTACCCACACTTTTCCACCAGCCACTGGAGGCTTTTCCCCTCTCCTGCAATGTGCTCCTCAATGAGTCTGTCATTCAGCCAGTCTCCCCAGGTGAACAACACCATGCAGTGTCTCCACACTCTCTCTCCAAAGGGCATCAAAAGCTCAACCAGTGCTTTGTGGTCTTCCTCTGTGAATGCTTTGGAAATGGGAACAACCAAGAGGAAAACATGAGGGCCTGGAGCACACATGGAGACGCCGCAGAGAACTTCTTCTTTCAGCCAGAATGGAGCGCTCGTGTCTGCAGGCCAGCCTGGAGTCTCAACGACTGCAACATTTATTCTACCCAAATATCCTTCATGCTTTACACACTTTCCTGTTCTTCTCCGGTCCTGGAATTCCTGCATAGAAACAAAGATCCAAACATTAGTTAACAATCATGGCAGGCTTAGTAAATTAAATGTGAACCTCAGGCAGTATATTGGGTTACCTTCTTCACCCAAGCTCTCTCAAATATCTCTTCAAAAAGGATGCTGTTTCCTGCCATACTCTTCCCCGATTCCTCTCTGCCAAGCAGTACAATCCTCAGATTGGTGATTGTCAGCCTCTCTCCTGTAAAAAAGTAAAGTTTTTTTTAACAATATTTTTATTCCTTTTCCAACAGCATACAAAAATTTGTTTTCACAGTTATATGCCGCAGTAATAAGAACACTTCCCCCCCCCCCACCTCCCATCCCTGCTCTCTCTCAAACCTACATCAAACAAAAATACATGAAGTATACATACATTAGTACAATATGTGTCATTTATACATATTGAAGGTGTCAGCCTCTCTCCTTCAAAATAATAAAGTTTAATGTGAAAGAATGACTAAAATAACAATTTATAATTTCTTGATTACCTTCAAATAAGTTTCCCAGTATTCTTGATTGTCTTTCATTGGTCTTTCTGATCCTTCTGGCTAATTTTCCTTCAGCCTCTTTTCTGGTCTCCAGCTGTGCTTCACGATTCAGGTCAACTTCATAATGTGGGACTTCATTTCCAGCCCACATCTCTTCAATTTTCTCCAGGAGATGTTTTACCTGCATCTCATCATTGTGCTTCATGTTGTCCAGGACGTGGTACCTGTTCCCACACTTCTTCATCAGCCACTGCAGACCTTCCTCACTCTCTATATGTTCTTCCACAGTCTTCACTCCCAGCCAATCACCTCTAGTGAACACAACAATGGTGTGCTTCCAGACATCATCCCTAAACAGACTCATGTGCTCTTGGACTGCTCTGTGGTAGGATGTATTAAATGCAGATGCCAGGCCTACCACGAGGAGCACTGCGTGGGGTCCTGAAGTGCACATATACACACTTTTCTCTATTTCATGTTTATCTGTCTCAGAGGTGTCCTGAAGGCTGTGGTTGTAGAACCAGCCAGGAGAATCGACCACTGTGAGTGTCCTGTCTCCCAGAATGCCGTGATTGATTTCACAGGACATCGTTGTTCTTCTGTGATCAACTGCAAAAGCCTTTTTCCTCAGAATGGTGTTTCCAGACGAGCTCTTGGCTGACCATTGAGCACCAACCATCACTAGTCTTAAATGTGCTGGTGGGGTTTTACCACCTGCAGAATTCGAAGCAAAACTAATCAGGAATATAGTTTCAGGCATCAAATTACATTCTATGATTAGCTAATGATGTGTGTCACATAGTTTTCATGGTCACAGAGCTCCCCTTACTGCGAAAGCCAAAGTCATATTTAGTCAGTCATTGACTACTGCAATTCTCTTTTGCATGGTCTGACCCAAAAATCCCTCCATAAGCTTCAACTGGTTCAGAACTCTGCTGCTTGCATTATCACAAGAACCCCTTCCTACCAGCACATCACTCCTATCCTCCAGGAACTTCACTGGTTCCCAGTGAAATTCCGGTTAATATACAAACTTCTTCTGCTCACCTTCAAGGCCATTCACAACCTCGCACCTTCTTACCTTTCTGAACTGTTAAGCACTAACTGTTCTGCCCGCTCACTTCGATCCTCTTCTTCTATCCAGCTTTCTGTGCCTTCCTTCCGCTTCACCACCATGGGAAGCAGAGCTTTTAGCTGCTCTGCTCCCAGGCTGTGGAACTCTCTACCATGAGATATAAGAAACATTGGTTCTCTCCCCCAGTTTAAATCCCAACTGTTCAAATGGGAACATTCACTGTGAATCCACTGTTTGTTAATTTTATATTTTGCTTTTGTTTTATTGTTCTTATTTTGTCATTTTTCTATTATGTGTTTTATCCTATTGTAAAGTGTCCTTGGGTGTCTTGAAAGGTGCTTCATAAATAAAATGTATTATTATTATTTGACTGTGAGACATCTACAAGGCAAATGGTTGTAGCTGATCTACAGTTGCACAATTTTATATTCATCATGTGGTCACTGAGTTTGGCACATCAAAAAGATCTTGACTTATTATACATACAAATATTTTATTTGACATTTTATTTTGGAGATTTATTAGCATTATGTATGCTTAAGAAATTGTTTTACGAAAGTCTGTGATTCTGTGTTTGATCACAAACGTTATACTGAAATAGAAGCCAAGCTGGATTCACCCATTTATTTCAAATGTATCCGTTTTTTCTATCCGAGTGGGTATTTTGTTAAATGTGAGGCCTTTGTGACTCACCTTTAATTAGTCCTCTGAGTTTCCTTCTTTGTGTCTCCACCTCATCAGACCTATTAGATGCTCTGTCACTTATTGCTTTCATTTCCTCCCTCAGAGCCTTTCCATGAGCATGATCAACAGGATAGTGACAGCCTCCGTTTGCTGCAACCATTGCCTCGATTTTCTCAAAAAGCTTTTCGACTTGACTGCTATCCTCGCTGTTACTCACACAGAGGACATGTTTTCTGTTTCCACACTGCTTTAGAATCCACTGCAGTTCAGTCCACTCACTGATTGTAGTTTCTAAATTTATTTCATCCCATGGATCTTCAGCAGTGAACAGCACGATGGTGTGATTCAGCACATCCTTGTGGAAAAGTTTCAGGTGCTCTTTTAGAGAGGATTTGAAAATCTGGGGCAAAAATAAA
>VUQR01000835.1:1596-22369 GCA_015108515.1 Hemichromis elongatus
GGAGTGGGGGCCCCCCCCCCCCCCCCCCCCACACACACACACACACCTAACAACCTGGGGGAGGTGAAGAAACGGACATCTGGGGGGCACAGTTCTAGAAAAGATGCCAGTTCACCAGCACGCAGCCATTTCTCAGTTAGGAACATGACGTCCAGCTTATGAGTACCGAAAAAGTCCAGAAGCACATATGTTTTATATGATAACGTTCTCGTACACAATATTGCAATTACTGCATATCCAACCCCACCATGGATGGGCAGAGTTACATTATCTTGTCAATATTTGTTCCACCTCCCCCTGCATCCCATGGTGACCAATAAAACTGCATCAAGTGAGCGGGCTCTGATGATGTCGGGTAAACAGGCAGCGCTGTTTGAGGGCAGAAAAAAGCTCTAACCCAAACTAACCCCGAGATCTAATCCATACACGCTTCCCAGAGCGTGTGTATTCAAGCTCTTCTCCAGTTATTCCATTTCAAATGATTGCAAGGTGGATCACATGCAGTTCCTTGACACAGAGGTGGCGGGAGTCCTCCAAATCGCTGGCGAATGCAGCATCAGCAATGATTTATGGATATTATGAATATCCTGTCAGTCATACACCAACAGGGAGTGGGTTTTTAAAGCTAGTCGGGACACCGCTATGAACATAAACTTTTCAGAACCGAGAGATGGCATGCCACCACACCCGGAACCATCTTGTGTCAAACTACACTGACTACGCTACGTTGAATGATGTTGTGTAGACAAGAAGAAGAGTCAAAATCTTAAATATGTTATCTATCAAACAATCATTTGAGCCCTACTGGTCCTCCACTTTCAAAATGTGTTCAAATCTAATGTGCATTTTTTTGTGATAATTATTGAAAACTCTTTATCTTATCTCTTTGCAACTCAATCCAAATATTATATATATAAAACAATGCTGAGCTGTCAGTAATTCTACAAGAATATTTCATATAATACAATTTGAATGGTTCTTCTCTTTTCTTCTCTTTTCAAAAGAATATTTTCCATTTTCATAAATCTGATGCAATACAGTAAGCTGTAGGGGATGATGTCCTGTTTGCCTGGTTGTCTTCAGTACAATGCAATAAGAACGGTAATAATACATGTATAGGTAAAAAGACTAGAGACAGTAGAGCAAATATAACTGAATTTACCTATGTTTGAACATTTTCAGCGTCCCTCAAAAACAAATGTTTTCAGTTTTTCAAGAAATACATTTTTAGAAACATCCAGCAGAAGGTTCAATTTTATTTATATGACATTATCTCTACCACCTATTATATACATAAAATTAAAAACATTTAGACAATAAAAAACAAAACTGAAAAGAACAGACCAAAGTAAATGAAGCTGACATGAAATAAACACACACACACACACACACAAATGAAAAATTGATAGCTTGATTTTTTTATTTTTTTTTACAAATAAAGCAGCTTTCTGCTTATTCTAGAAAAACCAAAAGACATTATGAAGAACAATCAGTGACACAGGCATGGCTTCCTCTCACACAGTGTGAGCACAGCCTGATTGGACCTTTGCCCTTCTATGCTTGTGAGGACACTGCCACCTAGAGGCACACATGGAGGACATTCCTTAAGTGATACACAATGAAGGAAAAGCTAGTTGTAATCATGATGCTCCAAAAATGGTTAGTAGTGTTCACAACTGTAAAACAAAGCCAGAGTCTGGGCCTAACACCTAGGCAGTTCCTCTGTGTGATGACACAACACTGATTATATAATCATATGTCATAAAATATAATTCATTTAGACAAAAAAAGGTTAAAAACTCCATTCATAAACTCCTCCTGTTTCATTTTTGTTACCACTTTCACTTTAGCTTTAGTTGTGTGTGTGTGTGTATATATATATATATATATATATATATATATATATATATGTATATATACACACACACACAGAGATAGATTTATAGTCAGAAATCATTTTCCTAAATCACCCTTCCACCTCCCGTCTCTCTCAGCATCAGTGTCTCTGCAGATATCCCACAAGGTCACATGACAGCGACATAATGGAGTCATGGAGTAGCTGTTGATAATCAACACGATTCCTCTCTTTCTCCATCATTCTGTGTTTGAGCACTGTTTAATGACTCTGCTTAATTTCTCAGGGGAGAAACAGTAATAAGTGATCACTGACAAAAGGCTTTCTTTGGAGACGTTCACATTATCTCTGCTTGGTCACCCAGCTCAGCTTGTCTGTTTATGCAAGTCTGTCTGGCACTTCTTTACTTAAACGTCCTGCACAATCTGTGTGCAGCAAATATTTGTATATTAACTAATCAGCTACAACAAAACATGACTAACTATATCACATTATAATGTGCTCCTGCCATTTTTGTATATGTTATTTTGAGACATCTACACAAGCCATACACTTGTACTGAAGAAGCAAACACCCACGTGTCATTGGGGTTCTTTCTTAATCCTCCAAAACAGGTGTGACTGCTGTCCTTGGATCCACATCTTTAAAAAAAAAAAAAGGATCTCTGACTGCCTGACACCACGGGAGACCCAGAAGGTCCTGTGCCAAGGCCCCAGTACACAGTTGTTGTTTTCTGGAGAAATATACTGATAGTCAGGATTTTTTTATTGTCCGTCAGTGTATAGTATAGCCGCGTCGATTAAGCAGAGCAATAAGTCAAAGTATAAAAGCAGTATAGTCTTACTCCTAATCAATGTCCATCTAGATTATTAAAGAAGTCAACTTATTCCAGCAACAGAACAGAACTTTAAGCTATGCCTGAGTATGTACAGGGGTCTAGAGTGCAACCAGTTTGGTCACAAATGTGACCAAATTTTTCAGTGGTGCAACTAAAAAACATCCTTGGTCCCACCGGTGTGACCAACTGTTCCAGTAAAAAAATTCACTTATTACCCACCAGTCTACCGTTGTTTACAGCGCTGTCGGACGCTGTCTTTTTTTTTTTTTTTACTTAAATGACCTCCGACAAGGGAGCCTAATTTCTGTTGTTGAATACTGAAGAAAAAAAAAAGAAAATATTCTTCTTATTTTTCTGTTTTATCCTCAGTTACTTTGACACAAAGACGTCTGCTGTGATGCTCACACCTCTGATGAAGTCTCACATGTATCAGTGCTGATAAATGATCACAATTATAATATTTCGGTCTGTCTGAGGCAAAATTCAATAGAATCAGGACCTTGTGAATCGTAATCGAATGGATGATATAAATCAGTGATGACACCCAGCCCTAGTGAGTAGCCTAGGCCCGACAGCAGTGGATGTAGCTGTGGGTAATGAGAAAAGATGAAAAGAACCATTGATAACTTTTGTGTTAAGTTGAGGCCTGATCTGTCTGACATTCATCGCCAGTGCTCTGACACGGAGCCATCAACCTCTGAACAATGAAAAAGCTCAGAGTATCCAGAAAACACATTTATGCACTGGTGATGTGTCCCCTCTTCCCGCTGCCTGTCAGCAGCAGGCAGCAGCAAACAGGTCGTCAGAGGAGCCGAGATGATGATTCAGTTTAACGTCTACAATATTGCCAAATGGTGCCAACACACTTTAAGTAACTTATCTTTCTTGTAGAATGTGCACCAGATAAAGAACTTTTTGTTGACAAGATTGTTAGTTAATCGTTTGTAAATCAATATTGTCTGTATGGACAGCAATTTTCCCCTCAAAAAAGTTCACATGTAAAACTACGGTGTTAAGTGATGCGGTTAAAAAAATTTGGTACACCTAAGAAAAAAATGTGCTGGAGAAGCCAGTCATTTCAGCCTCACTCTTTGCTCTGACCAATGAGAAGTGGCCCATCCTCGGGGCCAAAGTCCTAGGTGTGGTACATGCCCTGGGTCCTGGTACAGAGTAGCAAGCTGCTGTTGCACCAAAGCAGCAACAGCTACCGGACACCAAAACTGATCTCAGCAAGGCCACTTGTCATAATGGCTCACTCTCCACCGGACTGGCTGCCCCTGCTGTGTCCCCCTCCTTCAGCTCCTTCGACTTACCCTAACCCTGTGCAAGACTCTGTGCACCTCCTAGACAGCCAAACAGCACAGTGGCAGCACACTCGAGATGATGCACATCTGGTTACTATGGCATTATTTTTGTGGCTCCATTCTGAGTCCACGTAAAAAAAAATTTGCAGGTACAAATGTTGCATTTTGAGGAGAAAATTATTTTGAGTGAAGAAAATTCATTGCTGCGTGCAAGAATCGTGTGTCAGTGTTTGGTATAATCCATCCACACACAATCACAGCCCCTCTGGCTCATCTCTGCTGTGTGCTCACAGACATCTGTGGACCTGCTCTCAGTGTGTCATTCGTGCTCACAACATCTCTGCTCGCACGCTCAACTCTCTGTACACCGTGTGCAACAAAACCAACCAATCACAGACTTGGATGCAAATATTTTAAATTGGCTGTTTTGGTCTCCAATCAGCTCGCTAGCCAATAGCTAAATCCAGAGGAGTGGTTTTGTTTATACTAGATACACCAACATG
This sequence comes from Hemichromis elongatus, assembly GCA_015108515.1. Lineage (NCBI taxonomy): Eukaryota > Metazoa > Chordata > Actinopteri > Cichliformes > Cichlidae > Hemichromis > Hemichromis elongatus. The sequence continues at coordinate 6,097 of VUQR01000835.1, forward strand.
TAAAAAATTATATATTTTAAAATAAAATATTTAAACATACTAACCAAAAACAGATTTTAATCTAGTTTAAACCAAACCAATCCACTGGATTTAGCTACATTTTGGACAGTGTTTCTAAAATAAACTTTCTAATTTGCTTTGATCTGTTGTTAAATTTGACAAAATAATTTTGTAGGTGACTTTGATTTAATAATTAATTTAAAATTATGATTGATCCAACCTTCCCTTCAGACAGAATCAGGAGACAGACACTATCTCTACTTTTAAGATTAGGCTTCAAACTTTCCTTTTTGCTAAATCATATAGTTAGTGCTGGACCAGGTGACCCTGAATCCTCCCTTAGTTATGTTGCAGTAGGTGGAGCTGCTGGGAGATGATGGATTAAGTGTTTCTTTTCCACTCACTGTGTGTTTATACAGCTCTCTGCATTCAATCATTAGCTATTATTAATGCCTGGCTCTCTTCCACAGCATGTCTTTTGTACTGTCTTCCTCCCCTCCCCCACAGCAGTTGTCGCCAAAGTGCTTGCGCATAGGGGGTCATATGATTGTGGGGTTTTTCCTCTGTATGTGTTATTGTAGGCTCTACTTTACAATATAAAGTGCCTTGTGGCGACTGTTGTTGTGATTTGGGGCTGTATAGATGAAATTGAATTGAATCAAATTGTAAAATCAGAGAATTTCTTAACATAAGACATTAACTCACTGTTGTGCATGAATGGCTCTACTTAATATGCCGGGGCTACATAATATAGATATACCTCATTCTAGAATCCGGGGACTACTACAGCCACGAAAAGAGATAAAAGGCGTAGCTGTAGAGAGCTGCCCCAGCTGAAAGATGCTGCTTCTCACTACTGTCTTTATTTCTTTGTCTATTTTAAGAGCTCTGTCTATTTTCAATCAAAGGTTGGTAACAACTGGTTTGACACAGGATATGAGGGGACCAGTCAGATGATTGGACACCTGGACCATTCTGTCCAAATATAATGATCTCTGTTTATTAAAATTTAATTCAAATTTAATTCAAATTTTAAAAATTCAGAGGCAGCCACGCTCTGATGTCCTTGAGACATCCTGACGTAGGGCTAAGGGGATGTCATGGTGCGGAGTCTAGTGACTCCGTGTTTGTGTTTTTTGATTGTTAATATTGTCCAGCGTAGTTCGTTTCTAGTCTTTTGTTCTGTTTCTGTGCCTCGTCTGTGTTCCTGGTGGTATGTTTCTAGTGAAGGTTTTCTTCTGTATTCTTGTTCTCAGTGTGAAGTCTGCATCTGTGTCATGCTTCCTGTTTTATTTTGATAGTCCTTGATCTGTGTTCAGTATGTTGAGTTTTGCTTCCCCTTTGTCTTATAATGCTTGATTATTACCAGCTGTGCTCTCCTCCTGTGTCTGATTCCCTTGTTACTGCCTTGTGTATTTAAGCCCTGTGTTTTCCTCTGTGTGTTGCCGTGTTGTTAACCCTCATGTATCCTCTCTGTGCATTGTGCGATTCCCCTGCACTCCTGGTCTTTCCTAGTCCTCTGTTCACAAGTTTCCCAGCTTTTATTTTTTGTTTCTATTTTCTCTTTTTTTTTCTGTGCTGGTGTTTGATTTGTTTCACCAGTAAAGCTGCTGCTTTGAATTTATCTATCTGTCTACAAGTCCTGCATTTCCATCCTGCCTGTACTCTCTTTCTCCCCTCTCTTATGTACTGTTCATGGCTTTGGCTGGTTAACTATATGCTCACTACTCTCACTAGAGATCACAATGTCATCTCCAAACATTACAGTGTACTCTGACCTATAAGTCAACCTGTCACTCACCATTCCAAACAAAAAGAGAACTCATTTTCAGCCCAGTCTTGAACCCATGTGTGACCCCACCTCACCATCTCTCACATGTCCTGCACCACTGTGACCTTCTCTGTACTTCTGCATCAACACTCTCAAAGCGGACATTGCATTTGTAGTGCTCTTTCTTGCCACAAAGTCATACTGCTTCTCGCTGAGTGTCACCTGTCTTCTTAACCTGCAACAACTCTTTCCCATAGCTTCATGGTATGGTTCATCATCCTATGCCTCTGTAGTGACTAAAGCACTGCATGCCTTTAGTAACAGGTACCAGAACGTATTTTTACATTCATTTAAAATGGCTTGGTGGTAATGATATGTGATGTCTGTCCACCAGGGGGAGCAGTGTTATTATACCTTTTACTTTTGTTCAGGGATTCTATAATTATAACAGGATCATAGTCTTGAGTCTTTCTATAACATACTGATACAGATATTTGCTTGCAGCAACAACAAAAACATAGTTTGCGCACATCGAATATGCAAAACAGAAAGCGATGCTTTGACTCGATGGTTATTGCTCACTTCTGTTTCTGAACATGAAACAATTATTTAACTGCACTGCTAATGTTCTTATATGAAAAATCTAAATAAAAGTGAAGTAATTAATTGCTGGATCTTGCAATAGCCAACAATTAATGCAATACAAATGGGCCGACAGAGAACACTTCTCTGGCACTGGCACTCCTCACTGTTTAAACTTTCCAAACGAATTAACCTACATAGCAGAAATGATCACAGCCATGCCCGCCTGCTTGATGGACAGCGTTGCTCGAGTTGTCTGACGCTAATCTCAGTGTATCACCTTTGAAATTAATTTTATTGCTCAGGTTCAAAATTTCTGTGCTGTGAGAGGAACACTACAAATTCAAGAACAGGTACATGTCCCACAAATAAGTGTCCAACTTGCAGTATTTATTTATTAGTTAGTTATACGTGCAAAAACATGCGCTGAAAGGAAGAAACCCAGTCTGAATGAGAGACTGTGCAAACAGGGCTCCCAGCCCCCAAAGACAACTGTTTTTTTTAAACTATGCAATGAAGAAAGTAAAAACAACTGATGTCTATTTTATATAGTGATGGAAGTTATGAAATGTCTATACATGTCTATAAAATGTCTACATACAGTCTATATACTAAAATACAAAATGATCTGATCGTTGTGATTGACAGTTTACTTAGTCTTGCTTTGTTTGCCAACTGGGCTGTGATACTTTCTACTGACTACCATTCATCATTCACACTCACAGCTCATTTATGTTACATAATCACTTGCATTGCATGCTATGGGTCCACTGAATAAGCGCCCACACCATGTCTCACTGACATAATGCAATTGTGGCCTCAAATTAAAAAAAAAAAAAACTTTTGAGGGGTGAATTTGAGTGGGCAGCTGTTACCCAGTGAGCATCCATCAGCTGCTGAACTAATAAAAGTGATAAAATGAATGTTCACGACCGTTAACAATGACGTCTCTTGTAAAATTCAGTCGTGGTTTCCTGTAACGTGACCATGACTATGCTGTTTTCTTATCTACAAAGGTCTTAGTGCCTGAATTATGTATTATAATAAAAGAACTGGTACCAAGCTGAACACTCAAAGTTCCCTTACTACAAGCCTCATTAACCCAGTGACACATATACTTTCATACAAGCACCTTGTTTAACAGTAACGTGCGAGCTCACACCCCGATGGATGCATCGGGATCAGACGCACCTCAGGGTTCCCCGTCTTACCCAAAGATACTTGGGTAAGTTGATGGGTCATCAATCCACCAAGCGTCCAGTTGGTTGATGACTTGTTTAACCTCCTGAGCCATAGCTGTCCCATTGGATATTGTTGGTGTCAGACATTATATTATGCATTTAGGAGCTTCTGGTACTGTCAGGTCAGATGAGAAACACAGCAGTGTTCTTTGTTCTTATTTTTTGATATCTAAACATTGTTACTCAATGACCACTTTGGATCTTTTTCTTGGCAAAGTGGTGAAACACTCAAACAACCTGAACTAGCCAGTGTATTTATTTGTTTATTTAATCATTTGTCATTTCTACTGACACATTTGTTCACTGTCCACCGTCAGGGACCAATCACATGTCCCCCAAAGGAAATCAGACGTTTGCACTTCTCCCACTGGCCACCCACAGTGGTTTTTAATATGAGACCAAATATGGGAGGGAGTGAGGCTTCAGGGCCATCATTACAATCACAGTCTCATAATTAATATGTGGACACTCACAACACTGAAACTACTGGCAGGTGAAGAGCATTAATCACATCTTTACGATACAATATTCTTTTAGGAGATTGTTGCTTGCAGTTATTATATTTCTTTTTAAAGATTATTTTATTTTTTGGGCCTTTTAGCCTTTATTGGATAGAGACAGTGTAGATAAGCAGGGAGAGGGAAAGGCATGCAGCAAAGGGCCGCGGCTCAGCCTGAAACTGCTCTCCGGCCACACAGCGTATGGTCGCCTGCTCACCCACTGAGCTAAACCGGCACATTTCTCAACAGCAGCTGCCTCTGTCCAGCATACGCAGCTGATGCCAGACACCACACAACATCCACATAGGTCCCGTAGCCTTCCGCTCACAGGTCAGACTTGATTTCATAGCACAAAGTGGGTGTGCACAATATTAGGCAAATGGTATGAATATTTTGGCAGTTTCCCCTTGTTGGTGTTCCAAAGCTTTAGAAATGGCTTTGCTGACTTTGTTTCTCTGTTGCTTTTTTAGATTGTTTAGCCAACTTTACTGTGTGCGACAGGTTCTGTTTCTACTTCTGATTCTGAACAGGTGTGATAATAAAGTCAGTAGTGCAAAGTCAAAATGAAGTGTCATGACCATTGATCAAAGGTTTATTCAAATATTTCTGAGTTATAATTAGAGTATGAAGTGGAAACAATCTATTGTGTTGTTTTTGCATTACAACTTGTCATATTTGCTGAATCCAACATGAAAGTTGATTGAAAATAGCATTTTCTTTATTTTCGTGGCTTCGTGTAGGACAGGGGTGTCCTACAGGACATCTAACTCCAGGCCCACAGCGCCGGTGTCCTGCAGGTTTTAGAGCTCACCTGAATCAAAAGATTAGTTCATCACCAGGCCTTAACTTAACTTAAATGACCTCCTCAACATGTCAATCTATTTAAATCAGCTGTTTTGGATCAAGGACACATGTAAAACCTGCAGGACACCGGCCCTGGAGACCTGGACTTGGACACCCCTGATGTAGTATTTTTATTATTACATTATTATGTCTTTTTAAGGATGTTGAACATAATTCTAAATGCTTTATTTTATAAGATTATAATCCAACTATATACCATTCAAGAATCATCACTGGTTGTCTTTTGTAATTTAAATTTTTAATGATGAGTGCTCCAATATAGGAACGGAGTGCTTGATGTTTTGTTTTTTTTATTATTATTTTCTTATGTTTTGTTTCATCTAGCCAGTAATCAGACATTTTTTGATATATCTGTCCAAACGTATGTAGCTGACGTTTTACAGCAATCATTACAAATGTTCAAATTCTCCACCATAAAACCTTCATAGAAGTCAGAGATGATCGAGCAGAATCGTTTCAAATCAACCAAGCCGGCTGATTTGAAACGCAATGATCCTTGTAATAATGACCCTGCAGTGACCAGCAACCTCTACATCTACTGTTGTTGATCGAAAGCTGAAAATTCTGGTTTTTAACCCAGTATAGCTTTCTCTGATTAGTGAGTTGTTTTCAGCAGCTCTATTGCAAACTAAAAGGTTGGAGTGGAACTCATTTTCTCTGGTGTGACTCCCTCCACTGATACTGCCAGTAGTTCAACTGAAGCTGCAGGTCTGTCTCTCACTCACAAACAGCTCACTTTGACCCAAAGTGGCCTGACCTGACATTTTCCTTTCATCTAATGTTCCTTGGATGCAGCTCTTTATGGTTCCACAGGCTGTCATTGCAAAGTGAAGAGCAAAACCAGGGGCAGGGCAACAAATGACCTCTTCAGTTTTCTCAACAAATCTGTTTCCCCCTCAGTCTTGTTCTCTCTCTTTCACAGTCACACCAAACATTGTTTGTGTAAGAGAGAGAAAATCCTTTAACCATTTGTGGTCCAGAGAATGTTGGTGCTAGGACCCATTTCCAGCACCGGTAGTTATAATCATTATAATATGACAAAAATAATAATAAAAGGAACGCACTTTCTATTAAGTTATTATCATTCAGTTACCAAAGTAATGACTACTTGATATTCAAGTAATACTGTGGTAGCAACAGTGATTAAAGTTGAGTAATATTACAGTGTAATGTAACTGAATAATAAGGCCCAAAACCGCCTTCATCATCGATTGACCTCTAACCATTCAAAGATCCAGCAAGACAAAAGCATGGTGTAACAATGTCACAGATACGGACTGTCCTATTAACAAAATCATCATTATAATTTGTGTATAAGGTAAAATAATTAATTAATAACATAACATAGTGAAACTCACTGGAATATTTAATACCTATGTTTAGAAATAAACTACTATATTCTGAGGACACCACACCTCCAAGCTCCTCCCCTAAACTGTTCAAACTGGAGTACCTCATTTTTTGGTGACTACTCTAAACATCATTAGCAACATTTTATATTTATTATGTCTTATTTGAAAGTATATCTAACCACAGCTGGGGCTCTATCCATATTTACAATAATAATGGTCATTTATAAAAACTAAGGTTTTGCTAGAACACTATTAATTGATCTCAGCAGGCGGATCCTGTTTTCACCAATCATCTGTCTAATGTTTCTACATCTCGATGGAGTCAACCTGTGCTAAATTCATCTGAGTGGACATGATAAGAAAAAGCACACTTACGTCTATTTAAGACTCCTAATTGAAGCCACAATATCAAAATTGCAGGTTACATTACAAAAATCTTGCGATATCTGATATCTTAATTTGAAAGGATTTACTGGACGTAATCTTTCATCAGTTTAACAAAATGTTTGATTATTCATTATTTTTTCAGTCTGGATGTTTGTTGAATTGCTTTATTTCCCTTTTTATACATTTAATGATTGTTTCTATCCTTATGGCTGTCATTACTCCTGGTCCTATTTCATCCTGACTCACATTATCTTCTCTTCTTTTCTCCATAAAACTCTCTACATCCATCCATCAATCTGTCCGTTCCACCTTCCATCAGCGTTTTGCCAGTAGTCATGGTAATAAAAATCACGACTTATGATGTAATTATTTTTACATACATTCCCATTTACATGTTAATGGGGCTGGTAATTATTAGGTATAATAGACAACACACACACACACACACACACACACACACACACACTCATAAACACACATATTCTTATATATCAGTATAGAAAGTCAACATACAGCACACACCTACATATAGATGGATCCCGACAGTCACATTTACATGTGCACACACACACACACACACACACACACACACACGTGTGCATACCCTCTTTAGAAATATGTGATCTCTCCAACCTTCTTGTTCCCTTGGCTGATGTTCTTGTTCCCTGGACAGCCTTTCTTTCTGGACATACCAAAATTGATTACTGTTCCTGTCAGATATGTGTGTGTGTGTGTATTTATATCCTTGTGGGGACATCTCATTGACATAATGCTTTCCCTAGCCCCTTACCCTAACCCTAACCATCCAAAGTGAATGCCTAACCCTGACCCTTACCCTGAACCTAACCATAACCTAATAGTAACCCTGACACTAAAACCACATTTTGAGTCTCAAAAATGTCTTCAAACTGGTGGGTACTGGGATTTTGGTCCCCAAAAGGGCTGTTGGTCCCCATGAGAATAGTAAACTTCCAATTTTTGTTCCCCAGAAAGATGTTAATACCCGTCCACACACACACACACACACACACACCTACACACACACCTATTAATAAAAAAATGAAATTCTCTAATTATAATTGGGTCTGTGATAGCTGCCATTGCTCCCAGTCATTAGTGTGACTACATTTCCCTTAGGTAATTACCAACATATTTCAACTCTGTGACTGAAAGATGATTCCTGATTTTTTTTCTTCTGCTCAAGATTATGGGCCAAAAGAACAGAGTCCCGGGGGTTATGCTGTGACAGTCTTTGCCTCCTTTAATTTTATCAGTGTTTCTGACTCAGATGCGCCCCTGGGTTCAGTGACCCCCTGGTTCAGGTGGATTACTCCGTGACAAAAGTACTCCCATGGATGTGAAGTACATTAGTACTACCAGTCTGAGAGCTCCTCCAGGGCCTCAAGGAGCTCATAGCCAGTTCCCAGATGTGCTTCAGGCTGCAGATATATGAGTCACAAGCAATGAGGGTGAAAGTGAAGGAGGACTGATTTTGGTTTCTTCCTAGGAGGGACTACACTTCCATCCATCACACAAAGAAGTCTGTGAAAAGCCTTGATAAGCCTTCAGATTGCCCCTTGAAGGACATGAGATAGGCCAGCTTTATCTGTGGTATCTTTCATGTAAAACTCACATGTGTATCTGAGGGGGAACAGGGCTGAAGCCAGCATGCTCTGGACAACACAATTTAAATTTTCAAGCATTTTTATTTTGCACTCTGCTGCTAATAGAAGTCAGTAACCACAGCTTATTTAGGTATTGTCAACTTATACACATCTTGTTTGTGTCTTGGTGTAATATTAAATACAGATTCTACACAGGTTTTCAATAGTTATATATATAAACAGTGTATGTTTAAGTATGCTTATGGAAACTGCTGATGGATCAGTTGCATGCACATTTATTAACATGTGTATTTTGATATTTAAATGATTATTTACATTTAAGATACATTGATTTTTTTAATTGTTTTTTAATGTACACTTTTAATAGTTAGTGAAGAAACATGGGTTTGATGCTTCATACACACCCTTTGTTTGGGCGGGTCATTATTTATGTACAGTTTAAAATATATGTAGCTCAGTCAGACATGAGCTTAGTTCTTACTGTTTACAGTGAAAACTGGGTCTCTGGAATTACACGTTGTGATTCTGCCAAGCTACCACTGAAGTCAGCCAACTAATCAGTCAAAAGAAAGAGAAGAAAACACGCATTGCACAAAAAGTAAAACAGTAAATTGTGAATGTTCCAAAAAATACTGGTCCCAGGAAGATTCCTGAGCACTCTTCTAGATGCAAACGCTGAAATGTTACCAACAGAGACATAAGATATTCTGTTTGTTGAGTAAATCACCTAGTATGCACACTATCCCTATCATTGAATTCAGGCGTTCAAATCACCTCCCTGGCCACTGGTGTATAAAGGCAGGCCAGTTTTCATGTCCAAGCAGCTGCATCTAAGCCTTACATCACCAAGCACACTGCGAAGTGTTAGATGTAGTGGTGTAAAGCACACTGCCACTGGACTCTACCGCTGTGGAGACGAGTCTGGGTTTAGTGGTTGCCAGGAATATGAGACTTTCCATGACTGCATTGTGCTAAGTGTAATGTTTGGTGCAGGGGTAGTCCAGTTTGGTGTTGAAGAACTTGTCTGGCCTGCACAGAGTCCTGACCTCAACCCAACAGAACACCTACACCTATAGGAAGAATTTGTCTATGGGCTCAAATTGTTGGTCTGCTTACAGATACGAAGCAAAAAACTATATGTGTAAAATTCTGCACTCAGGTCCACTAGCTGTGTGTGAGTTTCAACTTACAAGTACAAATTTTGACCCAGTTTTTCTTCCTTTCATCTGATTGGTCAATGTCATGTCAACGACAAATGTTACAATCCAATAAGAGAACAGATGGATTTATCTTTTGGATGGAGGCTTTCATGTCTTTATTTGTGTCATTTTCATGAACTGACACTGTGAGGCCACCTTGGTGGAGGTTGGACGGTCAGCGTCAGAGTTCTAGAACTTGTTTAAGTCACTAAATAGGTGAGATTTAAATCACATTGTTAATAAATATTACACTTTTTACAGGGCCTGGTATGTATTCATTTATTACATTTGTATTTGAAAAATTGTGTCCTTGTAACACACAACTTACTACCTCTGAAGAAAATGTGCCTTGAATTTTCCTTTGACTGGTTATCACAGCATCAGTATGGACGGACACACACACACACACACACACACACACATCTGACAGGAACAGTAATCAATTTTGGTATGTCCAGAAAGAAAGGCTGCCCAGGGAACAGGAACATCAGCCAAGGGAACAAGAAGGTTGGAGAGATCACATATTTCTAAAGAGGGTATGCACACGTGTGTGTGTGTGTGTGTGTGTGTGTGTGTGAGAGAGAGAGACGGAGAGAGATCATCTTCCGAGAGCCTAACGTGAGTTCTGTGCCACACAGAGCAAATGTAAAACGTGCAGCCAGTGACCACAGATTTCTACTGCAAAATATTCCCAAACATAATTCACTCTGTTGAATATGGTCTCAAGTGTGAGATTCAAGTCTTACTGAATATTTTTAATTAAGCCTATTTTCAAACAAATTGGTCAAATTACAAATTGTTTGTAAATCAAACAAATGTGCAGTTTGTAAATGACGGTCCTAATTTTTATATAAATTTAAAAGAACTTTCCCATTATTTTGAAATACATGAAACACCAGTGATATTACAAAAAGGCTCTAAATTAACTCGAAAATTACTTATTAATACATAATACATACATTGTTGTTTAATAAATACATTGTTTATTTTTTTATTATCGTTAATAATAATAATAATAATAATGACAAATTATTAAAACCAAAAAAATAGTTTTAGGCTATGAATATATATCTAAAATTTGTTGCATTGCTGTAAAATGACAATAAAAGAAATACATTGTCTGTAAATTTACATGGGTTTGTTTAATAATTAAAAAAATATATAGTTTAATTGTAGAAGTCACCACATTTTTTTCTTTTTAATATATAACTTTCAAGTATTGTGTCAAAATGTATGCTTACAGTATCTTCACACACTGTTAAGGTTACAGAAAAAGAATACAAATAGAAATGCATATAATATAAATGCATATATAATATTCGCTATTACTCATATTCTTATATCCAAAAATGTAAAGATGGAAAACGAAAAGTGCCTGTGAAAATACCTGCTTGTGTCATTTAAGATTTAATTAGTATTATACTATATTTCTTTACATATAACTTAAAAAATGCTTTGTTACACAAATGTCAAAATAGTTTTGTTACTTACAAACTTATTACTTAATATTTTGTTTTTATAAGATGGAAAAGTGAAAGTCTTAATTATTTTAGCGATCAATCAGATCTCACAATTTCATTTTCAAGAGAAACAAAGGTGCTGCAACATCAACAGCAGCTATCTTTCAAATTAGCACATGGAGAGCCATTATTATGGGACATTTTACAGGGCTAGAGTGTGGGAGGAGAAGGTGAAGATTTTTCTTAAATATCCAGCAACAACAGGAAATTCAGTGGAGGAAAACTAAATATTTCTAAGTTTTTAGCAGGTGAAGGACGGAAAAATGGACCATAGGAGGCCAACCACGGTTTACTTTTGGATAAGCACTGCGGACGCAGGAAAAACACCAATAACTAATTTAATTAACTAATTTTCAGAAGCATTCAGCATCCACAGCAGGCACAAAACAGTACATTAAAATTAAAAAACACAAAATTTCATGTCAAGTTAAAGCTAAACAAACTTATACTGTAAAAATGTGGAAATATTCTGTATTATTAGATGATGGTTATTTCCCCATATTTTATTAGAACCCCGGCTGCCAGAATACCTTCTTGTTTTTACAGTGCAGCCAGTCTACTAAGAGCCAGACCCATCGCTCGCTTCTCACATCCAGGCTGGAAACACCGTACACAAACATCAATTCATTCTATAGTTTTACTTTTAACTTAAACGGTTATCAAATCTAAACTGAACACTCAACAGGCCTGAACTTAAAGTTAATGACAAATAGAAGATGACAAGACTTTCTAAAGGAGAAGTGAAGTGAATGAGACGTGGAGTTCACGGCTAGCACCAAGGTAAGAGGCATGCAAATCCACAGACACAAACATTCAATGGGCCATTGTGACGAGGGCATTCACTCCGTTCTATATAACCATGACCTCACCGCTTCTCACCGCTAGAAAGAAAAACTAAACTACTGCATCCAGTAAGTACACTATGTTGTCCCTCCCCGTCTGATCACTTTTCATGGCTTCTAAACGCAACAACAACAGCGCCAACTGTGACCAAACAATCGCGTTAGTGTCTCCACACAACTTTTTTTATACTTCTGTGTCTTAAAAGTAAACGGACTGCCCTCCCCTCAACTGTTCAAACAGCATAGTGGAAACTGGATTATTCACGGTGTTTATGTTCTAATCCTGCTCTTTAGGTTTACAATATCAAGGTGTCAACCTTCCAGATGAGGATCTAAACAAAATGTTTTTATATGAAATTTTGGAACTGAAACAAAAAAAAAAATCAGAAAACTCACCATATTTATTTACAGTCTACTTTTTTTTTATCAGGTGAAAAACAAATAGACATTTTTTTTTCTCCCTGTAGTTAAATGGGTGCTCACATCTTATGATTGATGTTATTTACACTGTTTTCAGACAGATGACCAGGAGAGGAAGGCTGAAGCAAAAAGCACTGATTTTTGTTATTCATGAAAATATGTAATTTGGTCGATGTGTTATTCATGGCGTTTTCATTTTGCCCTGGTTGTCCAACTTCAGTTTTCTTTGGGTGTTTTAAATTTTTTTTGATATTGAGAGTTAGAAGAATGAGCCATTATGCCACCTATTATTTTGAGTCACTGGCAAACATAAATGCACCCAAACATGCCCAAAGACTGAAAGCACATCTATAAACACAGTCAAGGCTGTAATTACACTTGTCATGGTAATAATTGGTTAGGATTTTTCAGGTTTTTTAGGTTTTTATCGTGTGTTTCCATATGTGGGCCTGTTATAATTATATGCTCAGTGTAATGCACTGACACTAAGATTCCAGTTTGTTCTCTGGAAAACATCCTAAAGAAATAAATAAAAAGTAAAGTTGCAAAAGATAAATGCTCACCAATTTTGAATATTTATTTATCGTGGCTGAAAACTCATTCCAATTCATCTTGCATTACGGTAAAATATGTAACATGCGTGTTTCAGCTTTGAACAGAAAAGCATCTAAAAGCTTCAGAGCCAAACAGCCATCACAGATGGTGTGATGATGACTTCGTGGTATTGCACAGTGTAAGTGTTTTTATTGTACACCAACAATGATTTTTCAGTGAGGGAATATTTTTGTTACAACATTCAAAGAGCTGAAGTGAAACCAAGTGTTAAAAATGACAAAGTGTGCTCTGCACTCGTTGTCTGTGCTTTTCATGCTTTATTTTTGATCGTTTGAAGTTTCTCTCATTCCCGGTGAACTCTGCTATCCACTAATCAATCAACATTCAAATGCTTCCAGTAACGCGCAGCAGCGGCTCTCACGTGGGTAAAAGGCCAGCCCACCTCATATTTTTCATGAATAACAAAAATCTGTGCTTCTTGCTTCAGCTGTACGGGACTTTCTCTCCTGGTCATCTCTCTGAAAACAGTGTAAATGCCTTCTGTTTGACTGAAAACTGTACACAGAGGAACATATTTGTGGGATCATAGATCCCCTGTTAGGCAGTGTCATTAGAAGGCAGAGCAAACACTGTGACTGCTATGCAGTGTTATCTATCCATGAAGCCAGATAACACACACTAATTACTACAACTGCAGGAATGTCTTAAAGACATAAAGACCTGGATGGCCTCTAATTTCCTGCTTTTTGGATAAAACTAAGGTTATTGTATCTTAGAAATATGATATCTACCAGGATTCTTACTCTGGATGGCATTACCTCAGCCTCCAGTAAGACTGTGAGGAACCTAAAAACTCCCTGAAAAGCCTTCAATGAATCCAAAATGCTGCAGCCAGAGTACTGACAGGGACTAGAAAGAGAGAGCAGATTCTCCTGTATTGGCTTCCCGTCATTGGCTCCCTGTTAAATCCAGAATTGAATTCAATTTGTCTTTGTCCTGTATTCCTCTTCTCATCCCAACCGGTGGCAACAGACAGCCCTGAGCCTGCTTGTGCAGGAGGTTTCTTCCTGTTAGGAGTTTTTCCTTCCCGCTGTTGCCAAAACACTTGCTCACTGGGGTCATGTGATTGTTGGGGCCTTTACCTTACAGTGTAGTTCCCTGAGGCAACTGGTGTTGTCACCTGGTGCTGTATAACTAAATTAAATTAAATTGAATTCAACCGTTATTTTATTTATACTGTGCTTGTAATGTGTCTGAGCATTTTGAAAGCCATCAATCATATGTATTATTGTTATTATTATTATTATTATTATTATTATCATTTTTATTTTAATCAATTACATTTAAGGTTTTTTTTGGGGGGGGGGTGCATTTATAGCTACAGAGCACATTAGGAAACAAACGACTGCTGTTTTTGTTTCACCCAGAGCTAACAAACTACAAACCGTGATAGTTTGTAAAGCCTCATTACCAAGTGAAATAATCGCTTCTACTAAGGCTGGAAAGACTGATCGGGTTGAATTTGCTGCTTGGGTTTCTATGGATTAAAGATACACTGATATTCCTAAAAAGCAGAAATTAAAAAGGAAAACAACATGTCCTTATATTAAAGAATCAGTTTACCTGAATAAGGTTCTTAATTTTGTATTTTAAAATTAGCTGCTTTGTGATTTTAAATAGAAGGAAAATATATTTTATAAAGTATAAAACTTCCAAACAGGAGCTGGAAATGATAGACATGAAGACTAAGACAGGAAAACTTGTGTATCAGCTCGTTACTGTAGCTCTGTGCAGCTGGACAGGGCGTCGGTGGCTTTTCACCATCAGCTCAGAAAACAGGCAAGAAAATGAGTCCAAACGTTACCACTGAGCTTGGCTATCAGCTGCCGTGTCCCTGATGTGGCTGGAAATTATTTCCTTTTCCTAATCCTGTTTATTAGCTCAAATGAACTTTGAAAGCGGTGGTATTAGAACACAACAATGCTCAATTACCAACCTATGAAACCGTATATCTGCGCAACCTTCAGTAATAATCAGTTTTAGTGAAACTGATTATTACTGAGTTCATGTTTCCAACCCTTTGTTGTTCGCAGTGTATTTCTTAGACTTCATACATGAATGACACTGCAGTTGGTCTTGATGCATGCTCAATAATCCAGCTAAATCCCCAAAGGTTGATTTTGTTCATCTGGATGTTTTCAGTGGGAGAAACGTTTCCTCCTCCTTCAGTCTCAGCTGGCTGCAGGTTTTAAACCTTATAAACAGGACATTTGTAAAATATCTGAAACCTGCAGCACTGAATGAGTGGAGGTCAGTTTCATCATTAATATGCAAATGACCACTGATCAACAACCGTGAGTAGCATTCACAGAGAGTTGGGGAATGGCTGCAATCACAGCATTGTAAGATGGTGACAGATGTACCCATCTGTACCCAGATGTGCTCTTTCCCTGTTCATGTAAAAAAAAAACACTGTTAGTTCATCTCTACTACTTTAAGGCCAGACTATAAAAGTACTCACTCTCACACACATACTAAACATAACTAATCTATACAACAGCAACAAAGGCCAATGTAGTGTCAAAAGAAGGAAACAATAAATAGTATTTTTATGAATTTGCTTCATTTAAAAATGTGAACTCTCAGAAACAGAAACACAAGGGTTAGGCAAAAGTGGACTTCTGTCCCTACAGACATAATATACATGAATTATATCCCGTAGGATTAATTACTGGATCTCACCGTCACTTTTTTTTTACCTTGATTTTGTTGTTTGTTTTGTTAATGTTACCACCCAGCGCGTTGCGGCTTTTCTCTAAGCAGTGTGTGTCCTTCCACAGTGCAGGGCATAGCTGACAGTATAATGTTGTTGATTTCCCAGGAAAAAGCTGAAGCTTAATCAAGTAGGGGATAGTAAGCTTAAAAAGTGCTATAGTGCCAGAACATTATGAGCCGTATAGCTGCAGCAGTAACATACTGAGCTGATCTTTTTTTCCACGCATACTTTTGAGCTGAGCACCAATGACAACACAAGGCTTGAATTGATTTGCTTACTTTGTAATATAAAATGTAGCAAATAAATACAGTATATATTAGTAACATGATAAATGGCTACACAAAAATAATAAATAAAAATAAAAATGCATGTAAATGTTTCAGTGAAAGTAAGCCCATGTTTTTCCTTACTCTGCCTAACTAAGTCAATTGGAGTGTTATAAAAATCACTAGACAGAAAACTCTTCAAATATAGCTTCATTCACAAGATACTGCCTATGCTGCTTTGTGTTTCTTGCTTTGCTCACATTCATTACATGTTGTTAGAGAAGCCCACACTCACACTAACAACACTCACAGAAAAGCATGCACAGAAAAACGTGGCAAGAACAGCCACAAAACAGCATGTGTTCAGCAAAAC
>VUQR01000835.1:22389-34473 GCA_015108515.1 Hemichromis elongatus
CACTCACAATAACAACACTCACAGAAAAGCATGCACAGAAAAACGTGGCATGAAAAACAGCATGTGTTCAGCAAAACAGGGTGAAAAGTGCTCATTTGTGGAAAAATACACAAACATACACCTGCAAACACGCATAGAACCACGCAACTAGTACACACTGTAGCACATGTGCACACGCTGACCTGCGGCAAGAGGTTCTTTCTGCCTTTCAAACCAATCTCCTATCCTCTTACATTTAACCGTGACTGTCTCTCCCCTCTCGCTGTCTCTATGATCAGTCTAGTGTAAAATGAGGAAACATGACAGCCGAGTTCAACAAGGCTGCTGCTACCTCAGTGCAACACACCTTCACTCAGCATGCAGTATACAGGTTACACTGTCCAGCTCAATAGGTCAACACTTACAGCATGTACAACACACAGGATGCTGGCTTTACACACTGTTGTGTGAATGCAGTTACATTAATCTTACATCTGTCCTGTTTGAAACATTTTCTATGCTGTTAACTGCACAAAGGAATATTTTGCAATGACTTAATAATAGCTCCGCTGACATGTTCAGGTGAGCGTTTTTAAGCCGTGAACTCTTGGTCTCATTCAGCTTTTTTTTTTATAGATTTTACAGTTTTTATGTTTTAACATTTTTAATTATTAAAAACATCCAGATTGGTCTCCTGCGTAATGTAAAAGATGTTTGACGTATTTTGAGGGATAAATGTTGATCTATTAAATTTAAACATTCATAATGTTTAAAATCATAATTTAATAAAAGATGATCAAGAGGAGCCCACAGCGAGTCCAGAGGGCTCCTCTCAGGAGACCACGTGTTTGGTACAACAACACTCACACTGTGATTCTTGCTACAACCGCCTGAAAGACGTGTGTTTATTCAGCTCTGCGTGTCCTGTTGTTAATTCTCCATCTTCGTATTTTATGGCCCTTTTTAATTCTTTCCTGTTTTATTTTGGTAGTCTCTTGTGCTCTGTGTTTAGTTTTGTTGTTCCCGTGTGGCTGTTATATCCCTTGTTTTGCCCACCCGTGTTCTCATCCCTGATTACTTCGTGTGTCTACTGTCACTGCATTTCTCTGCTTGTTCCTAATGGTTTTCCTGGTTATTGTTTCTGTTTTGATTTTGTTTCTGGACCAATAAGCAAAATTAAAATTCTTGTTTGGAATCTACCTCCTTGCTTGTCAGCTTTTGCGTCCACACTTCAGCAACAAAACAGGCTGCGCACCTGAAAGCACCGCCTGACACCCGTTAAATGTGCACTATAATCGACAGCAAACCTGTAGAACGACATCCTCCCTGTGTGCCCCAAAACAAGCTGTGGGGTGTGTGTGCGTCTAGGCAGTCATCACTCAGTGTCACCATATGCACCGTGTGCCATTGAATGACTAATGCACACACATGCATAATTGTGCACAGTGGGTGCATTACAGAGTGTGACACCATATGTGGGTGTAAATAAATACACAGCCAGCTCCTCGTTTTCTACTTATCCCTGTGAAGAACAAGTGAATATATAAATCAGTTTGAAAACCCTTAAAATGTCTTCATAAAAACATGTGCAGGTTTGTGTTTAAATGAGAACGTGCCAAAGCCTTTCACTGCACCTCTTGTCTTGTTAGTAAAACAGATAGCAGTGATTCAAAAGCGAAGCTGCAAATGTTTCTACTTCTAGTTTTTCCTCCACGTTTGCATCCTTTAACTCTTCTTTCTTTGCTTTTTTTTTATCACTTTTTAGTACAGATACACAGACAGACACACAAAAACAGACTCTGGGTCGTGTGCTAAATGTGTGGTTTTGTAGTGCCAACAGTTACAATTAGTCACTTCCAATGACAATACTACAGGACAACACAACACACTGTGACTCTGTGACCAGGGAGGTCACTGATGGTGTGCACATCAATACTGACATATTGTGATATATTTTGTGATACCAGATATATATATTATATATATTCTAGAATCAATTCTCATATTAAAATATTATGAAATATATTTTTTAGTAATTTGTAGTAAATTTGTAGTTCATGATTAACAGGAACAACGTCTAGCCTCAGGTTTTGGTGTCTGAATGATTGGCAGGAACTTCTTTCACCTGTCACAGTGTACATACAGCTGTGTACATGCATCACGGCTCACGTGTGCTCGCTCACTCAGTTGATGATCGTAAAGTCGCGTGCGGAGCCATTTCAGCTCCACAAACAGCCGAGACGCGGTTTGTTCCACTCGTGGTGTTCAAGCTTGTCAAACACAAAGTAAATCATAAGGCAGAATGTGACGATGAGTTTATGATGAGGCGAGATGAAGAGGGCGAGAGGGACGGGAGCTGCTGGGGCGAGACAGGCGGCGCTCGCGGTCCTTTGGTGCTGCAGGCCGGCTCTGTCCGGGTACAGAGGGAGGAACTGTGGAGCAGCGTGTAGCACTCTTACTGGATTTGGGAATGGGACTTAAGTCTAGGCTTGGGTTTTTTGTTGATGTTTAAACAACAGAAATTCACTGCATCCTTAAAATGATGGAATCCCATGTGCTGGGATTTGTAGAGCATTTAAAGGTGATTATATTGACTGTGTATCTTTAAATTATACAGAGTACCTGCGTTGTAGGATTTAAAAAATTATTATACAGCTCAAAATATTTAATCAATATGATAGCTGTTATCCAGCTGTTTCTACACTTTATTATTACTTCCAATCAGTCACATTTTTTTTAATTATTTTAAAATACAGATATTGACTTTTCATATTTTTCATAAATTATAATAAATAATTAAACAATAAGAAAACGTAGACTGACGTCTAGTATTCATTATAGAGGTATAGTTTGATTTTGATTTTCCAAACACAATAAGATCTGTACAAAGTATCTGATCAGTATCGCCGATTACAGCCTGACTTGTTATCAGGTCATAAAGAAAATCACTGGTGTCTCACATCCCTGGAGGTCACGGGCTGAGAGGACCTGACACAAGGAAATTTATGTATCATAAATAACATCAGTTCTCAGGAAGTTACGGGTTATCTGAATTTGTATTTAATTAAAAGAAATTTGAATTTCTTTTTCAAAGGAGCCACAGTATCCAGAGGTGTGCACTGTGGCACTGCGTGCACTAACAAGATAACCGACCCTTTTGAGAGAGTTTAGGCAAATGGCATTGAAGACAAGGACAGTTGAGGAATTAGACCCTTAAACAAAGTTATAGCACTTTCAGGAAAACCTCAAGTTCAACGAAATGTATGCAAATATAACTGCCATTAGCACCGAACCCATTATTGTGCATTTAAATGTTAATAAATGATCAGACAAAAGAGGGCTTTTAAGGAAACACTGTTAAATGTTTAGTTTCTATGGCGAGTGTCAGAACAGGATCTAGAATGAGATTAAAGTGGAGGGTGGGTCCTTTTATATTTTCAGAGAAGCCAGTTGAGTCATTTTTAGCATCTAAAAACATCTACAAAAGTTAAACATAAACATTTACATGTTGTGCACCCGCTCAGTCACACACATAAATACACACAATATTGCAAACATTAATGATATAAAGAAGAATATCCAAACCATGAAATATGCATGACTAGAGAGCACAAGCACTAAGTAAAAAACAACAGGGTGGAAGTGTCTCATTGTGGTTTACAGTTTCACTGGGGGCTGTAATGTTTGGTGTGTAGCCTTTGTTGTTGATGATTGTGAGTAAGTACGTCTTCCCTTACTGTCTCTTTGTTTTTACAGTGAAGACATTTCGATCACTCCTGTTTCTCTGCTCCTGTCTTCTGTGCTTTGAAGGTCAGTTTGTAGATTACACAGAGAATGTAGAGCAGAGAAAACATCCTCTGAGTACACAATGCATATTAAGAACTGGACAAAATCTACAGCTCTCCACAGTGTTTATCAAGGCTGATGGCATGCATCGGTCTCAAATGTTGGCAAGACACACAGCAAGAGCATGAAAGTGACTTGGATACACACATATTGTCGTAGCAAGAAATTCAGACTGAAACAGTGAAAGAAATTTTTTCATTTGTTCAGACGAGATTTTTCTGGCCCCTCTCCCATTCAAAGTGACTTTCCCTTCATATATTATGGGATGCACCTGAACAAATTATGGCATATAAGAGTGCTATAAAGCAAAGAACGTACGGTTTCATTTGATCACATTCAGATGTTTCTGATGCTCTTTGCATCAGGTTTAAGGCAGCAGTTACCCCTCTGGCTTTAGTGTTACTTTTAAGGCTGAGGGTATTTTTAGTATGACTTTCTATCAGTGTTTTGACACCACAAATAATGGATTAGGTTGAGGTTTCAGAAAAAATCATCCTTTTCACAGCGTCAGTCCTAAAAGAACAGAGCACCTGATGTCGTCTAAGAAAAAAGCCTTCTATGAAAAACATGATGCTTTAATACCTCACAAGTCACGTCATGATCTGGCCTACTGAGATGTAGTGTAGAGATGGCGTGTGTGTGTGTGTGTGTCGAGATATAAACATGAAGGTTTACTTGCATTTGTGTGTTTGTGAAAGAGAAACTGTGTTTTGTATTAAACACATTAAACAGAACAGAAAATTTTGCATTTTGCAGCAAATTAAGATTCAAAATGTTTTGATGAAAATCACTGATTATAAACATGTAACCACATCAGTGATTAAGCAGCTGGTTAAAGGCAGCTGTTGAAATGCTGACCTATGGCATTATATCCCTGGTAGAAAATATTTTAGATTCATTTGTAAAGAAAGAGTTTTGGGTATAAATGGTCAAAGTTTAAATTAAACACATTTAAAGATGAAATGGGGAAGATTCCATAACAACAAAGGGAGAAGCCAGCAGCTCTTCTCCAAGAAAAGGAGCCAAGCAGAGCCTGAGGGAGTCTTCATCCTTGTTTGGCTTTGCTGCATTTTTGCTTGCATGTCTTCATTTAGCTTGTTTGTCTTCTTTTTTTAAACCTGTATTGTTTTGACATCTTTTACAATCAGAATTATGGTCTGAATATAATGTAGTGCCAAACACATTTTGCTTTTCCAAGACGATGTAAATTCATATGTGTGTGTTATGGAAATGTCTAAGCTGACAGGCTGAAAAAAATCAGAGGGAAATAACAGGAGGAAATAGGAGAGAAATTAATAAATGAACTTGCATGTTCAATAAAACAGCTGGCATTGAACTCTGCTCTTCTCCTGTAAGCTTTGTATTTTGGTTTATTTGGGCTCCAAAAGCCTGAATCTATATATTTTCAGCCTGGAGAAATTCTGCAAATGCTTGACAGAGTGAATACGTTTGGCAGTATAGTGTATTTGGAAAATCCATGAAATGCAAAGTCCAGAAGGAAAGGAGTGGCAATGCAAGAAATGTGCACGCAAGATCTCTGAGAATATAAAAACCCCACAGCTGAACAGTAAGATTTCAAACTCCAGATCACCACAAACGCCCAGGACCACGATGGCACCACTAGTGCTATGAAACAATGCTTTAATAACACTGTTACAGACATGAAGTGTCACATAGGTGGAGTACGTTTCAACACCGATGTAGATACACAACTGTGCTTTGCAAATAATTCATGAAACATTTGTATTTCTCTTAGAACTCAAGAATACACGTCATGCTGATGAGAATAAAGGCCTTAGTCTTCCACTATAGTCCAACAGGAAATATTTATTTTGGAAAGAAAGCAACAAAATAACAAAGCTGAATGAATCCAATAAAACTAAGACTAATGCTGACTAATGCAGCACATATTTGTAGCTCAAATAGATTTTAGTTTTCTTCAGGTTGCTGGACTCCATTTCATTTGTATATGTGTAAAACATAAAGCTACCGTAAACAGATTTAAATATCACAGTTGCACTAATTAACACTGCTAATCCTTAGCTGTAATTAAAGCTAAATAATCCTCATCTCTCCTCATCCAGTCTCTGTCCACACAAATCTATAGTTTACTGCTTTACCCAGAGGATAATTACATAGTTTAAGACAGCACCATGTGCTTTTAATAAATAATGTAGATTAATTTAGCTCAGTAGAATTGAAAGATTAGCAGCATCAAATACAGCAGCATGTATCGCAGCATCGTCATTGTTAATGTGGTTCACAAAGGTCACTGATGTGCTATATATAAACTTCTATGGTTTGGTGTGGCGTCGTTTGCACTTTAAAAAATAATAATTATTTAAATAATCGGAGGAAAAATGTGAGCTACTGTGAGATCACTAGACTCCAAGTGCCAGAGAGTCACAAGCACTTGGCTTTACACTTTACATTTAAACAAAAAGCACTATTCAGGGTGGAGGAACTGAAAGATTTCCTATATTATACGTTCACCAGTGTGTCATGGAATAATCCGACAAACAACTGGATAACACGACCAGCACACTAACACGAAGCAGAAAACTGACTCAACAGCTGACACCAAGGACCTGCTCACAACTGGCATTCAGGTACCAGAGGCCATAAAAAAAAGGCTGGATATCCGATCCATGATCCAGAATTCACACACTAGCAAAAAGCTTCAAAGGGATAGCTCAGCTGTTCCATGTCGACAGTAATAGTAATGTAATAATAATGTAACAGGTGGACAATATAAGAATATAAGACTCAATATTGAAACTGTCAAAGAAAAATAGGAGACAACTTGATTTTCGTGGAAAGATGCCAGATAACATCTCATTCCTCCATGTGCACTGACTGAGTTTGAGGAGCAAACGGACCACATCCCATCATGGCTGAACTGAACATTTCAATCAAAAGAATTGGTTAAAAGCAGGGGACATAAACTAAAAGGACCATCAAATAGAATTAATGAACAGTTTCCTTAGGAAATAAAGCGTAAAATCCCACAGGAAAGCAAGCCAGAAGGGCAAACGGCCCTTCCTGTGTTTTGACAAGTTTTAAACTGATAGGCTGTTGTTCTGCGATCCCACCAACACATTGTGGCTCTTTTTAATGGAGGCAATTTGAATGCAAAAGCATTCAAACAATAGCCTTTAAGCCTAAAAACTAAATAAAAATCATTAGTTACACATTAAAGAAAATCACACTGGGTCAAAGGGGGGAAAAGAGGTTCATGGTGCTCTCCTTCCCAAACGTATCCTCTCGCTTTGTCCCCTTCCCATTCACACGTTTTCCCCTCACACACACAAACACTTCGTATATGTTGTGTTCTGCTTTCTCTTTGTCATGTTTTTGTGTGTGTGTGTGTGTGTGTGTGTGTATCCCTTGTTAACACTCCAGCATCTACCAGCATCTACTGTAGGTCGCCACATGCAAGTAGTTGTTTCACAGATATTCAAAAATCACAGCTTACAAAGATGCACATCCAGCACAAACAGAAAAGCAGTAATTAAGAAAAAATATCATACATGTCATTCATTGGATAACAAATCTGTATAACTGACTAAAACCACAGTCACCACTAACAGGACGATATCACAGTCTTTCATTCTGGGCAGAGGGACCAAACACGGATGTCCACTCTCACCCTAACCTTTCCCCACATGCAGTATCAAATATCCTCCCCCAAAAGATGAGATTTAGATAACTTTAAGAATAAGATTATTACCATGTCTATTAAACGGATCAACCCGTTGACCTCCTCCAACTTTACAGCTTGGTAGAAAAACCTTCCAAGTCCCATAGGCTTTCCCCGGTGTGGCACAACCCAGGCTTTAAGATCAACAGAGAAAATCTTTACTTTAATCTTTACATGCAAACCGAAATGAATTCAACACCTTCATAACCTCTTTCAAGACAATAAGCTCATGTCAGCTATGTTGTTTGAAAGATTTGGACTGGAGAACACAACTAAGAGAACATTTCCTACTTTACAGCCCTTTACAACCTATATATTTATACAAGATTTCAATGAAATCAAACCAGAAACTCTTTCTAAATTGTATAAAAAATTTCATTTACATATTCAATACATTTACCAATATTTAAATGAGAATAAAAGAAATTCCACTGTCTTTAGGACCTGATTTTTGGACACTGATTTGTAAAAATTCATTTTCAATGACAAAAAATGCAATTAACTCAGTCAGTTCAAAATCCTACACAGGACTCATATCACACAATATATGCTGAATAAAATTGTTTTTTGTGATTCCGAGGTTTGTCCTTAAAATCACACATTGAGCACATTTGGGTACATCTCAATTTCTCCATCTTGGGCTGGAGAACTCATTGTCTCCTCAGTTGTGCGTGCTCAGTGACATAACATCAGTCAATCTTTCAAACAAACAAGCTAAACCCACACTCACAGCTCTAGCCACCCCTAGAAAACGATACTTGTTAGGGACAAGACAAACGGGTCTGAGTTTGAGACAAGCTACACCCAGCAAAGGTTGCTCCCTCACCTGAACATCCCACCCCTAAACGGGGCTGCAGGTAACCCCTGAAGTGCAGATTGGACACCCCGGCACGGGTCAACCCACCCCAGACAGTGGAGCAGTAGTGGTGCAGACCACTCCTCCGCAAGAAGGGACCAACCAGGAACCAGTTGACCCTGGTAGCACAGCCTCAGACTCCACACCTAGATCAAACCCGGACAGCACTCGCCACCACAAGCACCCACATCTCAAGTCTGCAAGGCAGTACCAACTCCAGCCCCCACTACCACCAACTGAGGCAGACACACCAAAACAGCAGCCGCAGCTCTCCAGCCTGCAGAAAGTCACCAGATGCCCATAGTCCTAGAAACCAACCTCAGCCGCCTGCCAACACAAGACTACAGCTGACCCCCCAACTAAGTAATGGAATTGATCAGTGCAGACCAGAGTCCTCTGTGCAGTAGGTGCAAGTGTTTGAGTCTGTAAGAACCATTTGGAGGTTCCTTCGTACTGTATAGTGTTCTCTCTGTGGATAATTTGATTCATACAAGTTGTATTTTGACGGTTTTAGTCATTTCAAAGCTGTTTAAAATCATATTTGTGTGCAGAAGCTTTGATTTGGATTGATGGACAAATTTCGGATGAACTTTGCATGATGGAGTGAAACTGATTCATCAAATTTGAGCAATATTTAGTTATTAGAAAGTATCTAGTTTGATAAAATTTGGCGGAGCGGAAATGTTAAAATTCTGTTACCTCTGTAGGAATTTTAGGTTCAGTTGATTGTGATTAAAACTTTCCCTATTACAGATTTAAATTGCAGATATTCAAGAAATTTAGTGTTGTTGATTCTATATTTTGAGATAAGTTCTTGAAATGAAAAATGTTTCCATCTTGAATGAGGTTTTCTAGATTTTCTGATTCCCTTCTCATGGCATGATGGAAAATTTAGTATTTTTAAAAATACCCACCAGGCTGTCACAGAGGTGTTCATATCATCCCTTTTCAAGCACTTACGATTCTTAATACTGAAGCGAATGAAAGATTAATGATTTTTACCTTTCCATAGTTTGTGCTCTTTTGATCTTGGTTTAATCCATTATAAAACATATAGCAATGTATATAATGAGAGATAGTGACAGATATTTTGTAGTTGTAAATCACTATTGTGTTTTGGTTTTTAGACCTATTTGTGATGTTTTTTTCCCCATACAAATTTAAAATGTTTGAGTCTAGCGATTTAAACCCAACATTAGAGGGTTTATTGGGGATCAATGAAAAATAATAGTTTGTTTTTTGATGGAGCTCTTCTCATGAGTAATATAGGTAAAGTTTTCTAACATGTGAGATTATCTTCTACTGTTTTTAGTAGAGGAATATGATTTAACCACCAGCCTGAGAGCCTGGTGGAAAATTTTATACGTAAATATCTAGTGTTCAGCCTTCACAGTTGATTTACTCCAGTTCATGGAGATGAATAAAAACGTAAGTGTGAGCATCTTTATAAGAGAGCTTTGTGAGTTTCCTGACAGATAATGTTTTGAAATAATCCAGGCCGTTCATAGAAGCTCTTTCCTGTGTGTATGCAAGCACACAACTCCATGTTTTACTCCCTTTAAGAGGCTAAATCTTGTGTACTGTTGCTAACTGATTTAGTGAGAGTTGCTTCTGTTTTGTTGTTAGTTTGTCATGTGTCTTCCAGAATAATTAGTGTCTTCTCTTAGAAGATTGTTTGGGTTTGGTCATGTTTAGTTGGAATACACACCTTTTTTCAATGGCTCTTGACTCCTCTCTTCAAACCTTGTTCATTCCTAATCTCATATGTTACCCTGCTCCCCACGATCCCTGGAACCTTTGGGACATAACATATAATTGTGTGGTCTTGTCCATACTCTTGAGAGAGGATCTGTGACTTATTTTCATTGTGGTAATCTAGAGTCTGTGTGCTGTTGGGGACGTTTGTGTGTGTCTACTATTATGTGGCACCTGGTATTGCAGTTAATTGTGTCTGCCGTTGGTAGGTGTGTTATGTTCCTTTATTGACCATAAAAGTTAAGTATATTCTGTACATTGTTACCTGTATATATGAACTTCGGTTGCTTATGTATATAGGACTACTTTGTGTCTTCCTTTTACATTTTATTTTCCCTTGCTATAAGAGCTTAACACCGAAACTTCTTGTCTGTGGGATAATAATGGTTTATTCTATTCTATTCTATCATTTGACTAAGTTTATAGCTGGTCCATTTTGAGTACCCTTGGGGAATCTAAAAAGACTGATTTGTTTCTGGTTGCAGAAGACAATCCTTGGGACAGTATGATGATCAGATGATCGGCTGTGGCAACCCATGAAGGGAGAAACCAAATGAATGGGAAGATATTTACTGCTCTTTGTTTTCAGAAAAATAAGGTTACACAAACTTGCAAAGTGTACGCTTTGGCCATAGGTTTCATAAATTTGTGTCATAATTCTGTAGCTGGCTGCTGTTCACGACACATTCCAGTTGAAACAGTTAAAACACCAAGAGGAAACAATAGGCCTCACTTTACACATACACACAGTGCCCCCCCCTCCCCCCGAAAAGGAAAGGCCACTAAGTAGTCCTGCTGTGTGTGTGTGTGTGTGTGCGTGCAGATGGCACTTTTATGACAAGTCATAAAACAAAGACATCAGCCAATGCCCCAGGAGAGGTCATTTAGCTGGACATGGCAACCAGTCACACATACTCACAAACACACACAGCAGGAATCAACCCTTAGCTGTGGCCTTTAGATCAAATACACATTCAAAAGACACAGGAAGAAAAAGAGGAAAGTTGTTCCCAATTTCTTTCTTTTTTTCACCTCTTTTTTCTTGGTTTTTTTCCCCTCACAGTATAAACTCTTTGTTGGTTCCATTTTGAATAAGTTACTAATACATTTGTAATACATGAGAAATACAACAGCCCTCTGAAACCTATTCTATTAGTAATGTCTTTAGACATTTACAACTTTTTCATTCATTTTTCAGCAGACCTCGTACTTCACCATTAATAGAGGTATATTTTTCTTTTTTGTCTTTTAATTTGTTTATTTGTTTGATCATTCACACATTAAAAGGGAAATTACCAGGGTTTTATATATATATACATATATATATATATATATATATATATATATATATATATATGTATTAGTGCTGTCAGCGTTAATGTGTCAAAATTGGCAGATCGCCGTTAATGAGTTAATGCAGATTAGTCAGTGTGAAGGGTTACTCGGCATTAGCGTTATTGCAGCTTATTGCAGCGTTGACGCCATCAAAACCATCAAAACTAACACAATTAACAATTAACTCATCTGGAGCGCAGACCGACTCCCTGGAAAATCTCTATCAAGATCAACAGGACCCTGAGAGCCTTCATCAGGAACTCAATGGGGAAGTAGCGTACAACACTAGAGGCCAACTTCAAGCCCATAGCACAAGTCACCATCAAGTGCCTGATCTACCAAGGAGATGCTCTGTCCCCACTGCTGTTCTGCATAGGCCTGAACCCCCTCAGTGCGATCATAGACAAGACTGACTACAGATACCGACAACGGAATGTAGCAGTTATCAGCCACCTCCTGTACATGGATGACATCAAGCTGTATGCCAAGAGTGAACGTGACATCGATTCACTGATCCATACCACCAGGATATACAGCAATGACATCAGAATGTTATTCGGACTGGAGAAATGTAGTCGGATGATAACAAAGTGAGGAAAGGTAGTCAGAACTG
>VUQR01000838.1:0-13857 GCA_015108515.1 Hemichromis elongatus
AGTTTGAAAAGCTAAGCTGTACAACAAGGAGAGACTGAGAATTTCATTTTAGTTCTCAGTTTATTTGATATTGACAAAAGTTTTGTCTGTTCTTCTGTAAAACAAACTAAGATTTATTTTTTAGAATTAATATTTTGTTTCTAGGTGGAATTGACGATTTAGCAGTCTGTTTTGTTTGTTCTGTTTTGAAACTTGAAGGCTTTAGCGGCTACCTTTTGTGTAGTTGTCGCCTTTATTTATCTGAAACTGAAGTGTCATGTTCCTTAAGTACATCTGCCCTGTTGAACTTATTATGGGAAATAAATATTTAAATCAAAACAAGCTGCTGATTATTTCACATTTTACTTGTGAGCAATGGCACATTTAAATCTTACAAATATAGTGATTTGGCTTATATCGTGATATATATTGTTATCGCCTGAAATGACAAAAACATATCGTGATATGAAAAAATCTTTTATCGCCCAGCTCTACTAGCACACTAATAAAATGCAAGAATAAGATAACGTATGAGCATCCTACTAGCATATCAGGCTATGCAGACAACAATACTTTTCCTGCTTCCTGTGAGGAAAGAATGAATGTCATTAATAACACATGACTTTGTTTGAAGTGCTATTCTTTTACTACAGAAAATACTTACAGTAAGTGGACTTATGCCAATGAAGCAAAGCTGTTCTGGCAAAGCTTGTAACACAAACATTTAAGCTGTGCCCACAGTGGTGCGCTTGCATAAGTTTACCATGTGGAAATGTTTGGATGAGCACAGTGAGCGTTTGTGCAAGAGTGTGTTTCTATGCGTTTCTATTTTGAGCTGGTTTTAGTGCCATGCAGGTGCCTCTATTGGCAGAACCCTATGCTGGGTCTGTGTACGACGTGTGCCAAATCAAATATGTGCACACACTCCCATCAAGTGTTTGTTTGGTCTGAAGTGAATGCAACTGAGGCTGACACCTCAACCTCGACTGCTCTCGTCACGTCTGTCTGTATCTTTGTCTGCGCAGTACTGTGTAAAAGTCTTGAACTGCCCCTTTACATTGTATTGCAAATGTAAATGGAATAAGGCAAACACATACCTTATGACCGTATTTTTTCATCAAAACGATAGTCTTCAGGAATAGTGCTCCACGGTTTTATAAGGACATTAAAAGTACAAAGATGTTGTTCGATTCTCTATCAAGATCATGAAAGACGGGAATTGAGAACCGGTTCTTGTAGAAAACCAATTCCAAGTAGTCCAATTCCCTGGAATTGTTAGTATGCCAGCCTATGAATCCCGCTTTTCGGTTCTTGCACTTGCAATATAATCAGCTGATTTCAGTTCACGTGTTTCAGAGGAGGAAAATAGCGACAGTCTGGAGCAGCGGTCCCCAACCTTTTTTGCGCCACGTGCCGGTTTAATGTCAGAAAGTATTTTTATGGACTGGCCTTTAAGGTGTCGCGGATAAATACAACAAAATAAAATGATACGACCAAGACAAAAACTATGGTATTTTGTAAATATATTAATAAAGGCGAACTCACTGTGTAATTGTGTAACTTCATTAGCAGTGCCCTCCTGAAATGCGCCAACAAGTAACATCCTCTTCTCTACCCCTTAACGCGTAAATATTTCTTTCAAAATAAGACAAACAACTAAAGCACGGAAAAAGAGCTAGGGAAACCGAGTTAACCATGAAAACCACAAATTTCACACCCGAGCCTCAACCCCAAACGACTCACCAGTCCATGGCCCGGGGGGTTGGGGACCGCTGGTCTTGAGCATGGATATGGACATTTATTTTTATTGCACAAATTCACGAGATAAATAGTAAAGTGGAAAACTGCATCCAAGAAAGATACAGTCGCATTATGCTGCTAACATAACTTTGGTTCTTTACAAGCATCTGCTGAGACAACATGCTAACGCTAAGCTAGCCAAGAACCTAGAGTGAAAGCTGAGGGAATGCCGACCCCAGCAGCCAGACCCTTAACTCAAACAAGTAACAAACCAATGACCCGTCAGGCTGCAGCCTCACTTTCTACCTGTTTTCTAAAGCTGAATCACTGTGTCAACTGCTTTTTTCTGCTGGGTTTTATCTTTACTTTGTGCGGTCAGCTTTGTTTTCTACTAAGAGAAAGCTCTTAGAGACGTGTGTCCTCATTAGGCATTTGTGCTGGTGTGTTTATATTGTTAAATGATAATTATAAGACAGTGTGTTTCATCTATTTTACAGAGTAACATGAAAGTAATGTAACGACTAGCATAACAAATGACTTTTTCCTGGGAGTAATTCAGGGACATACTGTAATACATTTAAGACAAGTGTTCTGTCTAATATGCGTAATAATGACCTCAAAAAACATGCACACAGCATGCAACTAATCTGGATGAATATAAATTCTTTATTCCTTTATTATTAACAATGGTGGTGACGCTCTGGTTTCTTTATAGTACATACTGTCGTTATATGCTTCGAGATGCATTTTTTTTCTATGGTAACTGATTGTCCTTCCTGTTCTGTACACCAAGGCAGTTTTATAACAACATTTGCTGTAATGTTATAAACTGACCAGTCATTAAGTAACAGACCAACGAGTTATTGTTATTTTGTTTTTTGTTCATGAGCTAATACTGTAAAGTGCAGTTGGCTAAGAAAGTTGCTCACTAATTACGGATGACGGCAGGAGGAATATACAAAATGACTTACAGGCTGTCATCATATCAGTTTTTGTTCAAGTGGCACAGTTTAGCCCTTTACTATTCTACCCTGTGATATTTTCACACTCGCACCGTGTGCAGTATGTTTTGTCTCTCTACCTTGACGTGATCTCTTACCACTCTCAGTAGCCTTTTCTGCTCCTTGAAGGTGGCACAGCAGCCCAGAACGCCTGTTACCATGACGATGGCTCCAGCCAGGACCAGTATGTATGCGGAGGCAGCGTAGGTCTTGGAGGAGAGAAGGCTGATGTAGTCGCTCTTCTTGACCAAGGTCCAAACACCCACCGCCATCACAACGCCCCCTGCCAACTGGGAGAAGAGCATATGATGAGTTCAGTATGTGCCAGCGGCCAGCCTGGGAAACGAGAACCACGACAGTGGTACAGAACCCTGAAGCTGAGAGTGATAGAAAAAAAAAAAGGTTTCAATTATTTATCTCCCAAGTCGGCTTCAGAGTGACAAAGCAGGGGCCTAAAATTAATATTTGTCAATGGCTGAATGTGAGCTGAAAAATACAACCCACTGCTGCCACATGGGATCCAGACCTGAATCAGTTTCTGTTGCAAGATAACTGAAGGTTGGGGTTGTCGGTGCTATGGTGACATGTTTATAAAGACTACAAACTCAGCCCCAACGATAGATCAGCTGTCTCTAAATCTAAATCATGCACTTTAACTATTTAATGATTTCAATTTAGGGAACTGCTGCTCCTTTGTTATTTATGGTTGTTTTTGGACGGTGACCAAACAAGGAAAGTAATGAAGTCTTCATCTCAGGCTCTGAGAAATGTGAATGACATTTGTTTGCTGTTATTAACATTTTACGCATTTAATGTCAAAAATAATTGCCTGATTCATTAAAATAAAACCATCATTAGCTGCGGCACTTCTTTAACAATTTTCCATTTCAAACATTTTAAAAGCAACCATATGGTTTACTGCCTGATTAATTAAAAAAAATAAGTAATTAGACCCAGCGCAAAACTACTGTCATTGTCTCACATCTTGTGCATTACCCAAGCTAACAGTTAAAGAGAATATGAGGAGAATTAAATCAATACAATAATAGCAAGACGAGTCAGCAGATGGTGCAGCAGTGCAATAGAAATCTGTCTTCATGCCAAAGCAGTCAATCTAACTGCCTGCCTAATTTAGATTTAATTTAAAAGAGAAGATGATGGCCACAGAAACTAGACAGCAAGTCAGACGGAACCACGCCCAGAGACAGTGGCAGTAAAACACAAAACAAAGGTGTAGTGCAACATCCTTCAATCTTCACTTGTAAATTATTTGTACTATTTACTTTTAGTGGCAATCAACCAGTAGATTGTATTGATTCAGAGTAAACCATCATCTTTAGGGTTGGGCAATTTGGCCCAAACCATGCCATCAAAATTCCCTGCACAGCATAACAATTCGCTATAGGGTTCAGGTTTTCTTTAGTTTATTACCTCTCTGTATTCAAAGGCTGTATTAAAAAAAAAAGAAGTAAACTTTAGTGACCCCCAGTGGCAGCAAGAGGTAATAGGTGAAGAATCTAAAAGTCAAGAGGGTCAGAACTAAATACCACAGATGGATTTCTTTTGTTGTTCTTTACATTTGATTTCAAAACTAGCTCAAAGATGAAGCTTTAACAAAGCTTCGTCTGTCTATCTTTAACAAAGCTTTAGTCGAAGTGGTCCCCCAATTTTACATTTGTTTTTAATATTTACTCAAAGAAGTGGTTTGTTTAAAGGGCAACTTACTGCACTGCACTGTACTGTCTATTTGTTCTTAAAATATCGTGGATATGTAGAACCTGTTTGAAGATATTTAAAAGGTCATATAAAACACAAAATTATACAAATAACAAATCTTTATTGCATGAAATGTCGTGAAAATTTTTGTGCATTTTTAATTAGCGAGTGTCCTGAAAATACTGTATCACTCTCACAGCTGTGAAAGCTAAAACCCCAAAGATGCAAGAGTCCAGGTCAAAATGAAACACTTCAAATAACCCAAACTGATCTCGCAGTGTTTTTACTAAAAACCTGCAATGCCTGAGTAAATCTTAACCTTATTTAAAAATATTTACCTTTTTTTGTTCTTTATTCAATTTGAGTTTAATCTGCATGTTCAGTTCTCTTCAAAATTTGATCAAACCAAGCACTTCAATAAAAACCCGGACACTGTGACCATATGTTACTCCTGGGGTAAATGGACGGCTGCCATTTAGCGAAACGCTTTGTAGTGTCGCAAAGTGTTCATTTTGGTGTCTGAACTTCAGTCAAGATATTTCTGGCTGCAATGACTGTAGCTATATACCTTTTTTCAAACTGATTTAATAACCACCAGAGACCGTGTAAATAACGGCAAGGCAAATTTCAAACGATTTGGTTCAGTGTGAAATATTCACACGGCTGTAACTCTGGCACTAAAGAGGCTCTATTTGTCTGCCAATTTGAGAAAGATCTGATTCTTTGGCAGACAGACAATTATCACATATGGGCAGGGCTGTAAGTGCGACTTCACACCAAGAACGAGTGAGGTTGAGACAGTAAGGGTGTCACACTGATGTTTGACTCTTATTTTATACAAGCATTCAGATGATGCGTTCAGAACAACACATTCTTGACATTGGAAAGTCTGGAGGAAATAAGGCTTTGAATGCATCGCCTTTGTCCTCTGTAAAAATATGCAGCTTGGCTTTGATTACATGAACTGGAATAGCAGCAGGCATTTATCTGCTGCCCGAATAAGGAAGGCTTTGTTAATGTCCTCAGAGAAGGTTTTCCAGCCAATTTCTCCTATTTATATCATATTACCAGAACAAGCTGGTTAATATGAAGGTATACTGGTTTATGCATTTATTGTATTACTGTTCTAGTGTTTGTAGGGGAATGTTGTTTTAATCAATAAAATTAGCAGCTAAGCCAACAGTTAAAATCTGTCAAATTCCAGTATAAGAGACTAGTTTCTTCAAAAAAAAGAGAGAGAAAAAGAAATACATCTTTGTTGGTGTTGTTTCTACATCATCTTACTACCCAGAATCCACCAGAAGGGTGTACAAGTCACATGTGCTGAAGGTGCAGTACCAGCAGAGGAAAATAATATATTTAAATCAAAGATGATGGCAGTGACCAAGGACGGTATAAAGTACAATCTAGGCCCTTTGTATGCCAAAAATTATTAAGCTTGATATGAAAATGTCTTAGTAATTTTCCTATGACTGCATTCATGGTTGCTTAAAATAAAGTATCGCCCCCTGCTGGTATTGCATCTTACTGCAACTTGAAGATACGTGTCCATTTTACGCTTAGGAGGGGCAAATTGTAACATCCACACAGTGGACCAGCATTTATTACTTTGCTGTGACACTGTGTTGCATCATAACACTGCAACTGACCAATAACACTGCCTGAACATTCAGTTAGCATTAACAAGAAGTTAGCTAATGCTATTAAGGAACTATCACTAGCAAACTAACATGAATAACCTAAATTTGGCTAACAGCAAAACTGACTTGATAATATATTTTTATATTGCATAAATTAATTAAGAAAACACGTAAAAAATTAACATTTTTTCCAAAAGAGTGTTTTATATAAACAAATGCATTTTTTCCCATTTTTTTCAAGTCACTGCAAAGCTATGACATCACAATAATGTGATTGGTCAGCTGCAATGTTGATCCTGGACCAACATTATTATGATGATGCAGGAACAACACCAACACAGTGATATCAAATATAACAAAAAAAATCTGTCTGAAGCATTTCTGCATGTGTGATTAATGCAAACATTTCAACAGTTAAATCCTCAACACAGGCTCCAGGGCGCTTGAATGGAAACTTACCCAAAAGAGAAAGTTAAAAGCAAACAGCAGGTATTTCAGGCAGATGGTCCCACATGTTTCCTTTTTCTCTTCAACGACCCCCATACTACAAGAGACAGCAGATTTTCAGTCAGCTATAATGATTTCATAACAGAACAGCATTTTCAGTTCTGTTTATGCAGTAAATACTCACTACAATCTTCAGCTTTCACACGTACAACTGATAACTATAAATGTGATTGTAGTATAAATGAAAACCTATTTTTAATACCATTACACAATGCTTTGTTCTTTGTTATCTTACAGCTTTTTGTTCAAAACGGCACATTTATTGTCTACGCCAGGGGTGGGAAATCCCAGGCCTCGAGGCCCGGGTCCTACAGGTTTTCGATCTCACCCTGGATCAACATACCTGAATCAAATGATTAGTTCATTACCAGGCCTCTGGAGAACTTCAAGACATGTTGAGGAGGTAATTTAGCCATTTAAATCACCTGTGTTGGATCAAGGACACATCTACAACCTGCAGGACACCGGCCTTCGAGGTTCTAAGCCATAGGTTAGCAACATTCAAAACAATCAAAAGACATTTTTGAGTAATTTTTAACCAAAAGAAATCAATGTGGAGTCACAAAACATATCTGAGCCTTACAATAAATCTTTTAACATGTGACTACTCTGCAGTTATTGCCCAAAAAAAGTAAGAACAACAAAGAGGGGGAAAAAAAGACCAACAAGAGATGAAGCATTACCAGTAAGCCAAAAGCACTGGTGGTAAACAAATAAATGTGCTTACTGTTGGTTTGAATGGCAACCTTTCAGTTTTGTTTGTTTGTTTTTGTAATTCACAAGTAATCAGATAAAGCGCCAGGTGACAGACTAGAGCTGTGACGAACACTTTAGTTAACAAAATATTCAATCTTCCTTTTAATTTGATGTATAGGGTACACACTTTTACAACTGCAGAATGTAAAGAATTGCTAAAGAAAGTATATACACCTAAAAGTGAAAATGTTAACATTCATGTTAATTTCTAAAGTTATGTTAATGTTGTTTTTACCAGAACCACAGGGAGCCACTGAAAATGGGCAAGTGGGTCAAAGGTTTGAGACATTATGTGAATTACTGATTACATTTAAAACACAAAATTTTACCAGTCAGATCAAATACGTTTTCCCTTCTAGTTTATTTATTTTAAATGTATTATGACTTTTTTTTTTCCCTTCTAGCACTCTAAAATGCCTTAGATTTCTTAGGCATCTTACACTGTAGATTTCTCCAAATTTGAGTTTCTCTTTCTCAATGATAAAGCTTCATCATGTCTTAAAGACCTCCTATCCCAACAGGGCACTTTGCTCTCTGATTGCAGGCTTACTTTTGGCTCCTACACATTCCAAAAGTAGAATGGGAGGAAATCTCCTGATAGCCAAAAAGCACTGATAGTTTTAAAAGTAAAGCAAGGTCTTGACCTTACTATGTTAAGTGCCCTGAGATGAGTTATGTTGTCATTTGGTGCAATATAAATATGACAGGAAAGAAGTGAAATATTTTAACAGGCTTTTAACAAATGAGTTGCTACAAAGCTAATGTAGCATGCGGGGGAGTGAGCACCAGATCAGCGGTGTAGGCAGACTCAGCGAGCTGAGTTATTACATGTATATGCAGAGAGATCCATGAGTAAGCAGTGAGTAGGAGCTGAGCAGTAGCCAAAGGCTGCAAATTATAACCACCCGCTTCTTAGTTCTTTAGTGCCCAATACCAGAATCCAACACTTGTTTAATATTATATGAATGTTTTAAACAGAGCTGTTTTCATAAATCTTATTACTACAACTACAAATGAAAAACAACCTGCATTAGAGCTTAATGACTACATTTATTTCTTTGAATTTGATCCCATCTATATTTAAACACACACTGTATTAACATCTGAGAGCAGTCTCATTGCACTTCAAAAAGTTTTAAGTTAACTTTTATAGATCCCATTATCCAAAAAAAAAACCCAAAACATACTGCTTCCCTGTAAATCTTTGTTTCCCACATCTCCCATCCACTTTTTTTCAAACTTTCCAGTCAGGCCCAGGCTTGCACTCCTCCTCTTCTTTCCCTCCTGACTCTCCCATCTGCTTTCCCTCCCCCACTTACTGCAGACTACCGTCAATTTAGACATGGGCTGCGCATGAATGAGTGAGTGTGTCTGGTCTCAATTGGTTGGCCATCTGTTATGGTGCTCTCTCTTTCTTGGTGTGCCCCTGTTAATTAAATTTAAACAAGACATAACTGACAACTCCTCCTTTTACTTTTCGGGGCTGGATATTAGTCTGCTGAGCCAAGAGGAGCAGTCATCTGTTTAAATATCTCAAAGCTTCTTTTTAAAATGGGAAAAAAAAAAGCACTACATGAGTCACAACACTTCTGTGAAGTAGGTTTACTTTCAGGGGGCACAGTTCCACAGCTATGTGTCATGCCACCTTTGGTCTGATTCAGGGTGAGGTGTCTTTTACTCATCAGTAAATTAAACAAGACTAGTGCTTAGTAAATAAAGCTAACATGTACCACCTGTCTGACACACTCATGGTGAACTGCATTCCTTGAGCTAACAGCAGTCTTGTCGGCCGCATAAAATTACAGTGGTGAAACACTTGGAAGGGACCCAGAAAGGACTTTTTAGTGGTACAGATTTTTTTTTTAAGTGCTACACATGTTGCATGTTAGTAAAGGTTGATCAAGTGTTTTGTTTTGCACTTGATGTAAAGCACAATCTGCCCGTTTTAGACTATTACAATAGCAAACACACTGTATTTGATAGCTTTACATACAATGAGAAATGTTCTAAGATAGGAAACTGTAAGGTTTGTGAGGCCTGTCCTTGTAAGATCTCTCATATGTATGGAGAGATTTCACAGTTCTTTCCTCCCCACTGCTGTCGGACTCTACGTCGTGGTCTCTGCAGAGGACCACACATGTGGAGACAGACACAAACACAAATCCAATACACAATTGTAACTCTCGCCCTGTTTCCTTAATGCTCAATGACATCAAGTGCAATTTTCCCAATGTAACAAAGTGTTTTATTCTATTTGTACAGTACTTTTTTCTATTTTACAGTACATATTCTATTGTATATAGTATACTTTCTATTTTGTAGAGTATGCTATCCTGTTAATCTTATTCTATTCTATTGTTTTTCTTCAATTATCTTTTTTACTGCTCTTGTACTTTCTGCCGTGACCAAAGATTTGTGCGACTAATAAAGGTTTATCTAATCTCTTATCTTCATTTATTTTTGTTGCTGTTGTAAAACACTCCAGTGTCACTTTCTAGTGTCATACCTGTAAAATGATGCTACTTTAAATTGATCTATTCATGCAAAAATTAGATTTCAGAATTTTCCATCCATCAAAAATACAGACTCATTCCAGCCTTTCTATAAAAGCATACAATGTCCACAACAACCTGTTTTTGGACATTTTAAGAGCTACGTGCAACCTACTTGCAACTGATGAAATCTGGAGGCCGACTGCTTTGGGAAGCCAAACATCTTTCAAAATTTACTTTGGTTTGGGCTTAATCTATTTGTCAAAGTGAGTTAAATTCATTTTAAGGGAGACCCTGCTCTCCGGCTTAGCACTGTAGTTTAACAATGCTTGTGTGCTAGCTGGGATCGATAAGTATAAATCCTTTATTACTGAGCAGTTATAGTTGTGCTATAGTGTTATGTTGCGTTGGGATCGGCGCAACATCAAATTGAAAACCTAAAGCTTCGTGACAATACCAATATTAGCCCATTAATGCATATTAGCCACGTTAGGTAGCACTGACCACAAGGAAAAGTCCCCCTAGCTAGCCCTATCTATTACACAGCATAAAAGTGTACTAACAACTGCTAACATGTACAGTACACAGAATAAACCTCGGTGAAGTCGTCTTCTGATTTTTTTCATGAAGTCTATAATAGCCATCTAAAGTCACTAGGTGTATTTTTTTATCACGCTAAATAGCATTGACAGAACGCAAATAAAAAATTAAATAAGAGCAACACTGTATATCTTTAGTGTATTTTGTTAACTAAGGTTACACATCTGTTTTGGTGCCGTAGTGTCAGCTAACGCTAAACTTGTAAAACTGTCCTTTGCGTTGCCGCTGTACGTGTTTAAACAGCCATGTTTACCCCTCAAAACGAGCTACTTTTCTATATCAACTTAATAAAAGCTTGCGTGTAAACCAAGCTTGCATAAGAACCAATTAAACCTTTCGCTGATTTTACAAAACATGGCAATACCACCTGAACTGACCACTGCGGCACCGCAGCATGAGCTAACCTTTGTACACGGACTACTTCCTGTTTGTACTTACCTGCCGTTCTTTTAGCTGCTATCGGCGAAAGAAATGTGTGGGTAATCCTAAAGGACGCCTTTTTTCATTCCTCTTTCCAAGAATAAAGACGTTTTTCAGATAGAAGTGAAGCTAGAGGGCAGGAAACCAAAACGCGGAGCTCACGTAGTCAGTAAGGCTGAAGCTGCTGAGTGCTGACTCCACCCCAGGCCACCTTGCACGTTTGTAAAGCTTTCCACGTCCCGGGGCTATGCTTTGTGTGAGAGCAGACAGTCACAGGGAGGAAAGATGGAAACCGACTGAATCTAGGATCTAGGGATCTAAGTGCATTTTTAAGGCTTTGTAAAATGTGGGGCTAAACATTTGAGTCACAGAAATATACTCCAAGATTAAAAGTTTAAGTGATGTTAAAGGTTAATTAAATAAGACTTGGTTATTTATATTAATATAATGATAATTCCTCAAGGTAGCCCCATATTTGGCAATATCTTAAACCAGCCTTATAAAGAAGTCACCTGGTGCCTCATTTCTAAAAGATTGCTGATTGATTTTATGCAAATTTTGCTTGATCACAAATCACAATAACAGTCACTTCAGTGTGCTCTAAAATAACAGAGCGAAAACCCCAATAGCCCTTTGAGCAAGCACCTGGCAATGGTGGGAAAGAAAAACTCCCTTTTAACAGGAAGAAACCTCCAGCGGAAACAGGCTCATTGTGAAACAGCCTGGTCTGAATCGGTTTTTTTTTCCAAACAAACAATGACACAAATATATTACAATTAAGAAAATTATTTATTATTTAATCATCAAACAGTACTGAGTTAAATCTAGCTTCTGCTACCGGTTCTCTGTGGTCTGCCACTGTGTATGCAGTAATACATACTTACCACTAGATGACAACAGTTTCCTATTTGCTTGACTTTAATTATCTTTCCTAGAAGAATTACAGTAATCTTGAATGGAAATTTGATTGAAAGAGCTAGGGGAAAAAAGCTCCCACAGCATCCATTTATAACATGTCATCATTCACTTGCATGTAGCTGAAGAACCTGCAATCAAATTAAAAGAAAAAGCGGCACAGTCACTGGGAACATTTTTCACTCTATTAATCATAGACTCATCACGTGTAATCACTAACGTTGCATCTAACTGCACTTGCACAGTTTTATTCATTATTACAATTCGTAATCTCACCAAGCAGTGTGTAAACAAACTCAACACGATTGGTGGCACATGACACAACCTTTGCGCCTGTCTTTTAGAGAGCTGGAGGGATCAGACCTGTTACTAGGACAGACACAAGCTGTCAATCTGCTGACACGCCGTGTTGATGCTGGAGAGTTACATGCTTCTTCATCCCCTCAAACCCACCTTCATTTGCAGGTTTGTGCTGCTTTGTTATCCACTGTCAGTAGCTTATATTGTGAAATACTAAATAGAAGAATATCATTGTTTCTGTTGTTTCCGTCTAAAGCAACAAGCTGTTGATGTTTCTAAGAAGATTACGTGTTGCAGTACTAAGAACTACAAGCTACAAGCTGGTAACAACAATAAAGACTTTTTTAAGTTACACCACGTTTCTTTACACAGGGAAAATTTTATGTCTGAGAAACATATATATTTTTTTATCAAATTTAACAAAATAGTACAAGCTGCTCATAGTCCATATATGTTGTTGTCCACTGCACTTAAAAAACACATTTTGCATTTAAAACATGTTGTTATTTTCTAGTTCATACTGCTAAAACAGTTTTTTGCCAAGGAGTAGGTAGGGATGCTGACCTAGAAACTTAGTGGGACAGCTTTCAAGAAGAAGTAGCCTCGTAGTTGTTGGTTCGGGATTTAGAAATAGTCCTAATCTTCCTCACACCTGCCAGGGTCGTGCCAAGCCATGAATACGGGGATCATAAGAGGATCAACCTGGTGTCGGTGTGAAGGATCCTGCTGGATGGTGATCCTGGCACAGGCAAAGATTTTAAAGTACCTACTTAAGAAATACACAGAGAGGTGACAACAGTAGTGAAAGGGCCCGTTTCTCTACAACAATCAAGTGAAGACGTTTTGTTTTTGTTTTTTCTAATGTGATGGGAAGGAATAAATCAGGATCTGTTTGTCTGTCATTAGAACATGGGGCTCTTTTGAGAGAGAAGCTGCTTAAAGGTAAACAATCATGTCTAAATGTGCCGGTGTTAAGTCAGTTCTGATCTGTTTTGGATGATGTTGTTTTTTTCGTAGGTGTGAATTTTGTTGTCACAATCATTTCAAAAGGTGTCCCATTTATGTGACTGACTGCAGTTATTATCTAGTTCTACTGACATCAGAAGTCTGGGACTGCCTTAGAGCAGTGTGGTTTTCCCAGTAAAACTGTCACTTCTGCACAAAGTATCCCTCCCTCCAGAGTATAAAAGTGTAACTTACCAGGGGCAGGTGATGTTTTGTAGTACGAAGCAGCTGAAGCAGTGTAAGGCGGTTAAATGGCAATTTGCCCAATGTTTGGGAACTCTTCTTTAAAATCAGACCGTGCTTTGTGTGTGTGTGTTTGTGTGTGTGTGTGTGTGTGTAGCCTGAAGCGTTCTGCCAGAGTACTCATGTGTCTCCTTCCACAGGATCTCTGCTCCATTCACCGCCGTGCTGATGTCTCACTGGTTTTGATATGGAAGCTCAAGACAGCCCTCGCTGTTTCAGCCACAACAAATATGGTGCCGTGCTACCACACCTGCTGATGTTGGAACTATAAAAATCAGCACTTCTGACATGTTGACATCCTGGGAGCTCACCTCTAAACTGGACTCTGTTTCCTCTTTCGAAAGGACATCAATTTTTACCCAGTGAACAGGACTAATTTGAACAAAAGATCTGGCATCAGGCATCAGTTGTGTTTTAATTACATTTGGGGAATCAAGAGTGGAGATATTTGAACGCCTTACTGAGACCCCAAAAGTGTAAAAAAAAAAAAAAAAAAAAAAAAAAAAAAAAAAAGCCCCCCACCCCCCCCCCCCCCCCGGGGGG
>VUQR01000839.1:0-12922 GCA_015108515.1 Hemichromis elongatus
GGATTCTGAAGAAAACCTGTTAAATTCTCAGTTTCTTGTGGGGACAAGATCAAGAGTATAATAAAAAGACGAGTCAGCTCATTTACGTTTTGAGAGAAGCTAGTTGGAGGATAAACAGCAACAATCCACAATTCATAAAATTGTGATTGTGGGTACTTTATGGATAACTGTTAAGGTCCACTTTTCAAGGACTCCTGGAAAGACCTGAGATGCATTAAATAGTTTTTCACTATCTGAAATTTGTATTACTACATAATTGAGTGAGATGAAACCTATTACTTATTTTGAAACATGTATTCCTTGGGGTTTGCATCAGGAAGTCTGTCTGGTATAAAAACGCTGCCAAATCAAACTTTGGCGACATGTTTTATATCTTTTAAATTCCCCATGTAAGCCTGAGGAATGGCCTTGAGGTAGATTCAAACCCAGGCTGTCTGTTTAACCCAGTGAGCTAAACCAGCGCTCATCTGCCAAGTTTTGTTAAGCACTTATTCTTTCTCTCTGCTTAAGAACTTAACTGGGAATGCTCCTCGGAGAGTTTCATTCAGCGGTTTCAGGGGGAACGCCCAATATGCTCTCTCAGTGTTGAGCACTAAAGAGGAGCTCCAATCCTGTTGTCAATAACAATTACACAGTCAATGACGTCATCTTACTTTGGTGTGAACGCCCTCCCCTGACAAATGTCTTCACGTGAATGAATTTGATTCGTATTCGTTTTTGTCAGCATGTATTTAATTCTTAGGTAAATTTTAATTAATAGGTTCATTTATGCAACTTAGGTGCTGTTTGGAATATTTTTTTTCCTATTACACATTTTTGTTTGCCCATTGTATCTACAATTGCATTAGTCCAATTTGAAAAAGTTTCAGATATGTGCAACTGTTGTTTGTGCTCAAACTTGCAGACGTGTCACACAAAATAAAAAGGAATGAAGGGAATATTTCTCCAACTGAGCCGCGCGATCCGTACCGCACCTGCTCTCCGTTGCGGCATCCATTCTGGGACGCGCCCCGCCTCAACTGCTGCCTCCAAAACGAGGGTGGAGCGCTCGCTGACTTCTGAGGAAATCTACGCTCGTGAAAGCAAGCATGGAGCTCACAACTACCATCCCCTTCCTGTGGCTTTGGAGAGAGGAGAAGGTAAGTTTGGTATATGACTACTAAAATAATACAATAAAGAACTGTGCAAAAGTGTTGAGCCACCCCCGGTTACTTTATGGTTAATGTCCTTCACTCTTCCTCCTCCTCTGCACATGTCCAACCCATATCAACCTTGCTTCTTTAACTTTGTCTTTTTTTTCTTCTTTACCCCAGGCATCTACGTGTGGGACGTGGGGGGCAATCGTTATTTTGACTTCCTCAGTGCATACAGTGCTGTAAACCAGGGCCACTGCCACCCCAAGATCATAGCTGCACTCACTTCCCAAGCATCTAAGCTCACTTTGACGT
Source organism: Hemichromis elongatus (assembly GCA_015108515.1). Classification (NCBI taxonomy): domain Eukaryota; kingdom Metazoa; phylum Chordata; class Actinopteri; order Cichliformes; family Cichlidae; genus Hemichromis; species Hemichromis elongatus. The sequence continues at coordinate 1,449 of VUQR01000839.1, forward strand.
CCAGAGCGTTCTATAATGATGTGCTGGGAGCGTATGCAGAGTACATCACCAACATGTTTGGCTATGATAAAGTTTTGCCCATGAATACAGGTAACACCTAAACCTGGTTGCGCAAGCTAGCTTCAGAGGTCAATGTGAGCCAATATGTTGACTCTATCATTTCGTAATACAACAGGTGTTGAGGGTGGTGAGACTGCCTGCAAGCTTGCACGCAAGTGGGGCTACAATGTAAAAGGGATTCCCAAAAACAAGGCAAAAATCATTTTTGCAGGTAAGTTGGTATTTGTTCTTTTCATTGAAATTGACTTCAGTTTTGGTGAGTGTGTCTATTTTTTAACTCTACTTTATGTCTTTTTAGGAAAACCAATATATAATCTGGATCTTCAACACATCATTCTGTCATAAATAGATCAACTATTACTAACATTTACTTTATTAAGATAAGATTACCCAATATTTCTTGACTTGGCAGGCATGATAACGGGATTAGGAGACCACTGAGCTAAACCAAGCAAGTTACTTCTTAGAAATCATATGTTTCAGATCTTCTTTGTTCGAAAAAACAAAACAACAGTAATATGGTATACACACCGTCTTCTTTACTCTTCTTGGTTAGAGGGAAACTTCTGGGGCCGCACCATGGCAGCCATCTCCAGCTCCACTGATCCCAGTAGCTACGAGGGTTTCGGGCCATATATGCCAGGATTTGAACTGGTCCCATTCAATGACATACCTGCACTAGAGGTACAGTTTTTCATGCACTAGATTTTCTGTACAGTGGGATAGATTTGAGTTTTATGCTAAGTGGCTAATATAGTCTGATACTCTTGACTATCTGTGTACATATAAGGTACAACTTACACACTGAATGTGGCTATCTCAGACTATATTTTAAATTAGGAGATGAATAATTGACTGAAGTTTTTTTTTTTGTTGGCCACCTCTCCAGAAAGCCCTTCAAGACCAAAATGTTGCAGCTTTCATGGTGGAGCCCATCCAAGGGGAAGCTGGTGTGGTGGTGCCTGACCAGGGCTACCTGACTAAAGTCAGGGAACTTTGCACAAAATACAATGTAAGTCCTATGAAACGCGCAGAAAGGGAAAAAAAGGTGTTGTAATTACCTACAGGTTGATATGGAAACACATGTTTACCTTCAAACTGAACCAGAGTCCAGTGTTTGGTATAAAAACAAGTGTATTTCACATATTTCCTAAAGCTTGCTTCATGCTGTTTTATGGTTTCAAGCATATGAATGTTGATATCCGAAAGCAGGCATTCCAACTTTTTTGGAAATAGCCGTGTAATGACTTTGTGGTCTGTTTAGGTAACATTAGCATAAATAACGGTATCTCAACAAAATCTTTAATCAAGCTTTGGTTTATTCTAAATTTGACAACAAGATGTCCATTTTCATTCCAAACTAGTCTAGTTAATTACTATTAATTGGCATTAAGTGTTTTTAGACTGCTGCTAAAGCTCTGTGTGCTCTATTCAGGTGTTGTGGATTGCTGATGAGGTGCAGACAGGCTTGGCACGTACTGGCCGACGGCTGGCTGTGGACCACGAAGAAGTTCGTCCGGATGTGGTCATTCTAGGCAAGGCTCTTTCTGGAGGAGTTTACCCAGTAAGCATTTTAGTTTGGTTCAATCACGCTTCGTTACACTTTATGGATACTTGGAGTTCAGGATTTGTAAGATATAGTAGAGTCACAACTTTTCACCTTTGCTTAACCTGATCTGTCTTTGTCTGCACTAGGTATCTGCTGTACTGTGTGATGATGAGATAATGCTGACCATCAAGCCCGGTGAGCATGGCTCCACATTCGGAGGTAACCCGTTGGCCTGTCACGTAGCTATGGCTGCACTAGAGGTCAGTGTTAAAATGCACTTTACATCCCCTTAATACTATACCTAAAACAAGTCAACAAACATTTTCCTTGTGGAGTAAACAGATTAAATAAAATGAACATAAAGCTTAAAATGCACGATAAAGTTGGCAGTAGCAAAAGACTAATCAACCTGTTTGTTTTCCACTCTTGCTGCTCTTATTTGTAGGTGATGGAGGAGGAGAAGCTGGCAGATAATTCCCAGAGGATGGGGGAAAAGCTGCGGACTCAGCTGAACAAGCTGCCCAAAGACATCGTGAAAACAGTGAGAGGGAAAGGCCTCCTCAACGCAGTCGTCATCAAAGAGACCAAAGGTACAGTTTTGATTGTTTCTTCATAGTTAACATAAAATATTTTAGTCAGTAAAATCAGATTACGAAGCTAAATGACAGCCATCTACTTTTATCATCAGAGTATCAAGACTTGAGCGTTGGCATCATGCTTTGTTGAATATAAATGATATATTAATGTAACTTATATTAAAACAATCTCCACCAGACTACGATGCGTGGAGAGTGTGCTTGCGTCTTCGTGACAATGGTCTGCTGGCCAAACCCACCCACGGTGACATCATTCGCCTGGCTCCTCCCCTCATCATCAACGAGGACGAGCTAGAAGAATGCATCGATATCATCCAAAGAACCATCATGTCCTTCTAAACTTCTAAACAACTGAACAAATCATTTACATCCTTCAGACTGCTAATATGCATTAGTTGAAGCTGTAGCTAGCTTTTCTTTTTTTCCCAGAAGAAGTATTTCCTGGTTTGGCATTGCTGTAGAAATACAGTATAAGAGTACGGTGTATGTAGTGTTTGTGTCATTGAGGACACTGACACTGGACAGAGAAACTAGACTGACTCAGGAAAGTGTGCAATTGTTAGAACCGTGTTTGTAGTAATTTTTGCTTTTAGACTGTCAGTAAATGAATAATTTTCTTTTAAAAATTTTTATTTTATAAAGGAAAATGTCAAAATTTGTTGAAAGCTTTTAGTTTTAATAAGCAACACATTAGGCCTTAATAGGCTTAATGAAAACTATCTTGTGCATGTGAACAACAAATTTATTAGTCTGCTGGTACTTAGTTGTCTTGTTACATGAAAACCATCTTAAAGGAGCCATCTTAAAGGAGCTTTAGACGTTACAAATTCCATGTCAAAAATAAAATCTAAATTAATAACAAGGATACAAATGATCCTACACAATTGTAATATTTTACACTTCATACTGAAGGATTTGGTACTTTGATTTACATAATGTCATATTGTTTAAGAACTACTGAAGCTTGGGAAGGCTCATGTTGCTAGCTACACCTACCGTGGTGTAAAGAGTTTACTGTATTTATGTTTTACATTTCTACAGTATGTATAAATTGTCATCTTAGGGCAATGTTACCTTTACGTTGTTGCATCTGTTTTGCTCTAAATAAATTATTAACCCATCTCTTCTCTGTTGTCTCTGCTCTTTGCTTGCACCAGTACGTCAGGAAATGAGGTCAAGGACTTATTCAGATGACTTTGCTGATTACAATCTGGAAGATATCCCATTTAAAAGAACCTTACCTGGGTTGCACTCACTTTGTAACCTAGGAAATTCGAAATGGGGCAATGTTCTGGGTCAAATACACAACAGGGGTATCTATATTAGAGTTTGTTCTTTGTAAAGGACAAAGTTTAACCAAGTAAAAATATTCAGATTACTCCTTTTTTATGGCTCAGATCCATAAAAATGCATCTAATGAGCTTTGAAATTACTTATTTAAGCTTATGGCTGACTTAGCATGTCACAAAAATGTTGCATTGCATTAAAATATTTGTAATAATCACAGATGTGACACTAGAGGGTGCTGTGCCCTTTTTCAAATGAAACAATCCAAAAAAGCATCCAAGGCAATCAGGTAGGGAGACATTTCAAGCTCCAACTGACAGAGTAAGGTATGCACCCACTGCTTAACACCATCAAACAAACCAAAGATTGGATGATCCCTCTTTTAGCACAAACAATCCTTCAGACTAGCGGTACACTTGGGTTTCCACTGACATATTTGCAGATCTAATCTAACTTCTTCTTTGGAAGTGGTCAGTGTCAGATTCTAGTGTATCAGCTTTATTCCTCATGAGGTGAAGCCAGGACATTTTTGAGCATGTGACAATTCAGACGAGGAGAAGGAGAACTGGCTTTTTAAATAGGACTTTTCTGTTCTGAGGTGTGCAGACGTGGAGTTGTAAGTCAGGAGGAATCGGGAGTGTGAGATAAACGACCTTACTTAGACAAATATGTAAAATTTCAGGAGTTGAAAGTTACTTTTAATCACCTCGGACAACACAGTAGTCTCACAGCAAGATGCTCTGGTCAGCTGACTGAAGTAAAAGTCACATGAGTCCCTATCCCTCGCCACACACACACAAACAGACAACAACAGTAAAACACAGAGAAACAAAAAGGCTAGACATAATCTAAAACTTTATTATTATAGAACATCTCTGTCTGGTCTCCTTTTCATTCCGTTCCGGATCCATTTGTTACTGGTCCCCACACTCACACGCCTAGACCTCTTTGTGGGGACGTAACAGTCACTTTATGAGCAAATAACTTCATCCTTGCAGTGTCAGCATATCCCAGTGGTCCCAAATCCCAAACTGTCTAACAATAAAGCATAATCCATTCACTTTAGTTCAACTTCACTTTTTTTCCTGGTGTTCCTCTCCATTGGGGCCTGATCTATTGAGAACCACAAACAAAGCCTAAAACCTTAGCCACATGACCTTCAGGCAGTGCGAATTTATTAATTTAATCACTGTGGAATAAACACATTAGTCTGCAGTAATTACCCTTTTTTTTAAATAGATGCTATTTCAAACCCTTTATTTAGAAAAAAGATGCAGTAGACATCAGGTGTCACTTTGAGACAGATACATAAAAGCATAATGAATGCACTTACAAATCAATAAAGTCCGCAAGGTTTAGTTCAATGCGTTGCACATTTAATGGAATACTAATGGCCAGCTCCTCTTTAGAGGCTTTGTATTGAGTGCTTTGTTGTCAACAATCATTCTTCCAAGGAAAGCTTAAATTATGTTTTGTGGGAATGCATGGCTTGCAAAAGAGCTGGACAAATTCTCAAGTGGAAAGTGCAGACTAGCCACACAGTCTTATGTGCAGAGCCAAGAGCCACGGTGTCAGATAACACATTTCCTAATCAAACCCACAACTATTTTCTGTCTTTTTCCTGAGGTTTAACCTCATCTAGTCTCTGGCAGTCACATTATCTGAGTCGCTGCCATCAGAGCAGGTATTGTTTTAGCATTGATTGAAAACATTAAGTGGAGGTCTGGAGGTCCACAGACTGGAAATTTTGAGAGTCAAACATTTAAATGTGTTTCAGCAAGATTTCTGATAAGTATAGGATTAAAAAAAACATCACATTTACTTTTTGACCTGACTTCAGGCAGGCAGATATATCTCAACTACGCTACTGAGGCTAATTACCATTTAGACATTTTTAAATAATAATTTAGCTCATCATCTAATGACAACGGTGAAAACAGCTGGTATATCTCAGGAGACAAATGTAAACAGCACTACAATCTAAGATAGGTCATTATTTCGCATGAAGGAGGTCAGAGAAATGATCCCCTCCCCAAAAAGAAAGTGCAGTTTGCTTGTGAAGTATGACTGGAATCCAGTTTGGCAAGAGAAATAAGGGTTATCATTGGGTGACACTGAGAAATGTGCAGACTTTGATCCCACACTCTATTGAGACCTGCCTCCTACCCAGCCGTGGCAGAAAGGCATAGCATATTCCACAAATGAGCTCCAGTTTTGGCAGGGGAGTGACAGGTCAGAGGCTCTGTGAGGATCTGGGAACACATAGGTCCAGGCACCAGTCAGGCTTTGATTACTTCAGCCAAGCCTAAAGATGCTCCTGTAAAGCCACATGAGTTGTTTTCCCTGCCATGCACTCAGTGCCAACTGCCAAGTCCATTTGAGCATGGGGTGGATTCAAAGCCTAGTGTTTGTTCCATCACAATTCCTCATACCAAGAAGGTCAAGAGAGGCTCATCCAGACGACCTGGCTGCTCTCAAATCTGCTCTTTCAGCTCTTTGTTCATCCCCCTTGTCTCTACCCCCTTTTCTGTCTCTCCATCTGCCTTTCTTTTAATTTGTTATCTCTCCCTGTGTCCCTGCTCTCTTTCTGCCCCTTTTCTCTCCCTCAGCAAGCCCATTTGTATTCATTCCTTACATAATGGAGAAATCAGATTGTGGTACTTAGCAAGGATGTAATCAAAGTCCCGTGCCAGGAATTTAATTCAGGTGAAGTTGCAGTTAAGAAGAGCATACATTATAAAGCTCTGTACGTATTAAACTTGTGGTGAATAAGGTGCCAGCTTGAGAATTATGACCGATGCAGTGCTGCAATAGGACAAGCTATTCGTTTTTCCTGCACGACCACAGATAAATCAGAGAAAAACATTAGGCTCGCCCGCCATTGCTCATATTAATAAGCCTTTTGCATTAAGTTTATGACAACTGAGTGCACGGATAAGAGACATGTGCATCTTAAAGGGCAAATGACACATAACCACTGAGGAGTAATACACACTGACTGTTTTTCTCTCTCACCATGACCGTCTTGTAGTTCACACCAGAGGGATATTGATCAGGCATGTCAAGGTCCTCGAAAGGACACGTCCCTCCCCACAGACCTGAAGCACATTGGGCAAGTGGGATTCTCAGATCAGTCATTTTAGTTTTCACCTCCTCGCCTGATTTACTTCTGGATTGTAGACAAGCGTGCAGGCCCTAAAAAAATGACCCTCGGAGATAATTTTTGTAGGGATTTATGATACTAAGCATACGGATTGAAAAGACTGATGTCATTCAAGGGCTTTACCTCATCCTACTGCCAGTGAGGAGGTTCCAAAGTGAAATAATATAATATCTGGATTGGAAATGGTCATCAAATACACTTTTACACATTTTTTCCCGAATCTAATTCTCTTGCACAACAAAGATTTTTGCAGCCTCTTTCTTTGGTCATTGTTATGCTTATTACCTGCCTATAGTGGGATTTATCGGTGCATGTTTCTAAATCTGTACACTGTGGTTGTAAAGGGATAGACATCATTAGTGACAATACTCAGGTAGGCTGTGCTGTTTAAAAAATGCTCAGTTTACACTAAGTGGCCAGGAAAAAACCCACGCCATTACACTACCACCACCGTACTATACAAGGTAACACGGATCCATGCTTTCAGCTCTGATCTTAACAGAAATCAAGACGGATTATCTATCATATCCAGATGGATATGATAGATAATCTGTCGTCCTTTTTTCCATTTCATTCTCTGACTCATTTAGATGGAGCTGATTTTGAAAACTGATCATGGAAGAAAGCATAAATCAAAATGTACCTAGGAGTATCTGATGTATTACGTTTCTAGGCGCATCTCTTCATGCAACCGCAGCTGTGGTACCGCATTCAAAATGCCTGGCAGTAATTCAAGACGAAGATGACTCATCTAACTGCTGTTCACTTCCCTGGGCATTGTCTCTTCATTTTCCATTAGAAAATAAACTTGATTACAAATGTATTTAATTTTATTACCCACAGCCAGGAACACTGCTGTCTGAGTATTTGATTGGAAAGACGTAATTACAGTCAATAGAATTCCACTGATTGAGCTCCGCTTCGATATAATGAATGAAGAAAGATTCACAGCAGAGGTGAGAGGCAGCTACATCCGAGACCCCGGGTGGTGAGCCTGTTGCCAGAGTGTGATTAATTCAACTGACTTCAAATACAAAATACAAACACACACAAAGAAAGCTCAGAATATGCACAGCTGAGACATCAAAGGAATTACTTAATGATAAATGTGATCACGATCTGGGTATTTCGCAGTGGACAACATTACCTTTAAAGGAGTACTGGGTGGTTCCCATTATACAGACAAAACGAAAGGCAATGACAGCCTTCGTGTTTGCATTATGGCATTGCTTTGATCACAGAGTTGTTATTGTGAGCATGTTGTCTTCAGATGTAAACCAGACATGTTTTTTCCAAGTGTTGAAAAGCCCTTCTCCTTCAGTCGAGCAGTTAATTTGGAAATCCCCACAAAAAGTCTTAACAGATCTTATTCTAATTTTAGCCAAACTATGGTTCGGCCCAATCTAAGCTGCCTGCAACTGATTCCACTATTCAATGTTTGGCCACTATTCCAGCAGGAGGTAGCCAAGGTTCACATGAGTCTATCGTGACACTGAGACCACAGTAAAATGAGAACACACCGCCACTCGTGGCCCCGAAATATGCCTATGAGCATTCATTTGCTGCATAAGCCGCAGACAGAACCAGTCACTGCCGCCCTCTCGTCTCTTCAGGTCAACCAAAGAGGCTGGACGCTAACTCGGTCAAACCCATGCACAAACTGATATTTCATAAGAACTTGGCTTTAGCCTGCAGACTGACCACAACAGCTGCAGACAAAGCCTCACTGTTTACAGTTTTTGGGACTGAGGTGAGCAAAGAGGAGGAGGTAGCAGGAAGGAGGAGGAGGAGGAGCGGGGGGAGGGATGTGGGTCTCAGCTTGCACTGTTGGATGGAGAGAAGAAAAAAGAAAAAAAAATGACCAGGAGAAATAGGACCATAATGGTGCCCACAGGAATTTGAGTCTCGGGCCTCAAAACACTGAAAGGTCATTTTGCATGTCCTACAAGAGGATTCAGACAGAGTTTATATGAGAAGTAAGTGCACGGCACATTTAGGAAACAGGAGGGGTGGGGAAAGGGAGGACAAATTAACCCAGTGCATATGGTGTTTGTTTCTTCAACAAAAGGATGGATGTACTGGGCTAAGTGCAGCTCAGACCGAAAGTGATGAATCAAAAGAAAAATGTGTCTGCATGTGGGGAAGCCGAGGCTGGAGGACCCTTTCAAAGGACACTGGAAGCCTAAAGTATCAAACAGTGACTTCCAGTGACAAGGAGATGCAAGTCTGGAATGGGCAAGCTGCCACAGAAGCTCTCAGTGTCATAAAGGATACATCACGAGTTTAAGCATCACAGCGGCACTCCTCTGCGGCTGATGCAGCACCACTTCTCTGTAAACAGAGCTCTGCAAACGTGAAATGTCACTTTTTCATTTCAGCAGTTTCTGTCAATGTCTCTCACGATGGAAGCCATCAAAGGTGCATTAAAGTGTTGTGAGAATTCACAGCGTCAGTGATAATAGTAGTATAGTGCAACACTGTGTAAAAAGGTTGCCCTTGATTGCAGGAGGGCAAAAAGCCTCTTCATTCATTATCGGCCAGACATGATATGAATCAGCAGTGTTGCTCCTGCTCTTTGTCTGAGTTAATTTATCACTAAAAAGGATGTCAAATTTCTTTTTATTAGCCAAGTCAGTGACTGATGGCATACCTACAGTACTGAGCAAATGTCTTCAGCCATTTCTGCCCCTGAATCCAGGTTACTTCCTGCTTGGTGGGGTTCCAGGTTTTCTTTTCTTGGTCCATCTCACTGCAGGTCACCATCGCCAATTATGAGCCAGCATTTAAGGACCAGCTTGAATCTTCATTCTCCTCCAGATTGCCTGCTCCTGTCCAGTGGTAAATCGGCTCTAATGTTGCTGCCTTGTTATTTTGCTTCTTCTTGTGTTAACCTTGTAATCTTTGTCTTCAGTTATCCACGCCTGGGGCTTACCTGTTTACTCCCCTGGTTTCCTAACACTGGCGTTCTACGCTTCACGGTTCGCATGGGACACTCATCAAATAAGACATTCAACCTTGCGCGTTCTTCAGAAAACATCCTTTGACTTCCCCCCAAAAAATAGTGGAGAACCCAAGTTCTCATCTTTTCAGTGAATCCATCCCCTGTGACGCTTATTCCTCATCCTCATGATTACTTGGTAAGGTAATTAACCTGTTAACCTGTTCCACTGTGTTTAATAGTCTTTTCTCTGAGTAATCTGCTGCCTGTGGTGATTGCATTTGAGTCCAAAGCTTGGTATTGGCCATTACTGCCCTTGACAGAAACATGTGCAAACATATCTTGAAATGCAGCATATAAGGTAAAAATGTATGTACAAAATGTTGGAAGTCAATGTAAATATGACCATCTGTATTTAGTATGACCACCTTTATTCTTTAACACAGCCTAAACTCTTAGTTAAGCTTTTGTGTAATTTCTTCAAATATTTAATTTCTTCTTTGTATGTTAGCTGATTTTTTCTCCTGTTCTGTATCCAAGTATGCCTTTACTGCATCGTTTGGGATCAATGTCATGTTGAAAATGAAGCCTCTAAAAGTTCAATGCTTTCCTGTGGTTTAAATCCAACAGTACATGATTCCATGAAATCAGAATCCTTAAACCATCACAGAGCCTCCACCGTGCTTTACACCTCAGCTGTAGGTACCTCATTTCTCACCCCCTTTGTACATATTAACAATCATTTTAACCAGAAAACAAGAAGTTTTCAGCTAATGGCTCCTTTTTGATGAAGAAATACTATTTAATGCCAGTTAAATATGTGAAAAAAATTATATGTTTTTGTGAGGCTGTTTGTAACAAAGCGTACATAGTTTAAAAATGGTTCTTTGCCAAGTTGTTTATTGTTTATTTGTTGTGTAGACATAACACTGGTTAATGCCTTGAGTTAGATGCCTTACTTATGTTTGAATGACACCTACACTAGTATTACATGACTGAAGGTCCAGGTACAAGGACATTCAGTCCTTGAAAATTAATGAAAAAGCAATTAATGTCCAAAGAATTGTGAAAGACCTTAAGAAAGCCTGGAGCTATTGCTCAAGACTAATTTAAAAAAAATGACAACAAAGGAACTAAAATATAAAGAAATGAGGTGTGGCTCAGGACTTTCCCACAAGACTGTATGCCTACTAAAGCTAGCACTATAATTAATGTGACCGACATGCATTTTGCTGTAGTGGTTTGTCTGGAATCCTTTATTATTTCCCCCAGAATGTTACAAAACACCAGCTTTTTCCCAAGATTTGATTTTATTTTTGTGTGCATGTGTGTTTTGTTTATTACCATCTTTTGGCTGGTTCCTTTAGGGGTCACCACAGCAGATCATCCGCCTCCATCTCATCCTATCACGTCTTCTTCTCTCACCAATCCGTAACCCCCCCCCTCTGTGGTCTTCCTCTTTTTCTCCTGCCTGGCTTTCCCATCTATTTCCACTATTCTTCATCTGCACGTGACTTTTGAAAGACCTTCAGCCTGGATAATTGTCAATCAAAAGCAAGCAGAATATAAAGAAATCAGGGGAGGCCTAAAACGTTCACACAGAACTGTATTAAAAAAACACTACTGCATGCACATTAAATGGCTTTCTGTCTAACTGACGAGTTTCGATCATAGTTTAGAGCCTTTCATTTTTCACATTTTAACGTGACCGATGATTTTATATCTATCATGTTAGGTGTGAAACTACCAGCAGGCTACATTTGTCAGGGTTTTCTAGCCGCGTAGGATGTATAGTAAGCATTGACATCTCTAGCAGACAGAAGCAAAGCCAAAGAGTGACACTTTAATTAAAAGTTTTATGCTTTTGCCCAAAAGCATTCC
>VUQR01000844.1:1027-15918 GCA_015108515.1 Hemichromis elongatus
GGGGGTGCAGAAAAAGAAGTTATTCTAAAGAAAAGGGGGAAGAAAAGATACAGTATTGTGGCATTTGGAAAAAAGGGGGCATAGTTTAGATTGCAACAGAGTGACAAAGAATGAGATGGAAATTGTGCGGAAATAAGAGTGAGCAGCAAAAAGGGGACAGAACTGTAGAGAAAAGAGTAGAGAAACCGAAACATGGCCAGCAACAAAGAAGGGAAAGAGGAATGGGTAACACAAAACAGAGGGACAGAAGGGACATTGGTGGATGTAATTGAAAGGAAGGCTACAACAGCAAAAAAGAAGGAAAGTTAATCTAAAGGTCTCAGCGTGCATGACAGGGAGAATAGCCGGGAGAGAGAAAGCCAGATAAAAATAGTGGACTAAAAGTCCGTAAATGTGAAGACAGATGGACAACATGACTTTGGGAGAAATAAAGAGAAAGACAGAAAGTGAGCCGAGCCCAGACAGACATATGAGGCCCGCTGTGCAGTTCAAGGGGCGGATGTGTCTATACAGTTGAAAATTTAGGAAGGAAGAACTGAAAAAGAAAGTATGTTGAAGGGGACTCCGGTCGACAGAGACCGGTGACAGCAGTGAAAGAGGCCTCCCTCATCAGCAGCAGCAGCGGCAGGGCTCTGAATAGTGGGGCTGCTGCTAGACAGCTGGGTGCAGCTGATCTTTGGAAAGACTGTGGAAGAGCGCTTGTCTTCCTGCAGCCAGCTGCTGTGTGCAGAGGCCCTCAGTGACAGCACAAGGCTCAGAATTGATTACCAGGGCTGGCAGTTCAATGGGGTGGATGGATGGAGTGCAGAGAGGTCGACTTCTCTGGGGTGGCGTGCACTGTACGGCAGCAGCAGAGCACAGCTGCTACTTACTGTAACCTTTTCCAAGAAATAAACAAACAAAAAAAAAGAAAAGAAAAATGATTTTTTTTTTTTGATGCCGTCTTTCCCTCGTCTCTGTCCACATACTACTGTGACACACTTTATCTCCCCTGCAAGAAATGATAAAGTGTGTCACAGTAGTATGAAGAAGATTCTGAAACTCTTTTAAACACAAAGGTGAAGAGTTGCCTTAAACCCTACAGACACGAGGTTGTAAGCCAAATCCAGGAGTCATTTTTTTGGCTTTCCTTGTCTTATTAGCTTCAGAAGATTGAACATGGGGGTCGGGTCGGGAATGGGAGGTTAAAAATACCTCCACTGGTGCGGCTATAGTTCTGGCTTCCAACAAACCTCTTAGTACGGTGACCCGCACACCTCGCTGACTCGAGTCTCCCTCCATCACCCTGCTGTGCTATACAAACAGGAATGATGTCACTCCTCTTGCAGTTCTTGGGACCTTGGGTTTTTCTGAATAAAACCAAACCCAAGGTCCACAGCAGCATCCATCTGACTGTTCCTTGTCAGCCTGCCTGTCTGCGTGTCTGATCAGGGTGCATCCGGCCATCCTGACTTCCCTGCGACTCCACCAGGCCTGTGTGTCAGGAGGAAGGAAGGAAGGAAGGAAGGCCCTGTGGCCCATGAGAGGGAGGGTTTTTTGAGAAAAGGAGGGAGGAAGTCTGAAAGGGTGTCTTAGCTGGAGCCGATCCACTCCATTGGAGCGCCTCACTATAGAAGGGCTGTTTGGACAGGGACAAGGCCCCGCACAAGCGTGTGTGTGCGTGTGTGTGTGTGTGTGTGTGTGTGTGTCTATCTGTGGCTATGCACCAAAATCATCAGAGAGAGGGGAAGAGTTTTGTTGTATTTATTGATGGCTCAATTCAGAACATTCAGCATATAATTCTAGCTGACCCACAGGCCTGCTGGGGACAGTAGATGGTTGTATATATGCGTGAGTGTGTGTGTGTTTAGTGTGTGACTCAGTGTTTCTTACTTCGCTGCTCATCAGAGTGAGACCTCACCACAACGGAAATCAACTGTCATCATTTTGACATCATTTAAGAGCACACAAAACCTAAAGTGTTATTTATTTTTGTGTGAGACAAGCTGCATGAAAACAACAGTTCTTATACGTCTGTGGGCACAGCCAAGAGCATCACCTAAGCTGGAGTTGGATATTTTGCTTAGTAATCAATTTCTGCAAGCCGCATTTACAAGAGCAATTTCTGCAAAAGGAAAATCTAAGTGTTGAAGCGGTGGCAGAACACTGCTGCTGCTAGTGAAGTGCTAAAAACTGCCAGCAACAGATCGCTTCTGCTTTTGGCTTTGTCGCTGGAGAGCAGGGGAGAAGTACATATTGGAGAATGCTTTGGAAAAAGTCATTTCCTGGTGTGAGCAAGGGATGGCCGGGATGAAAACTCCCATGCACAGAAATACACAATCTACTACACTGCTCTACCAACTGCTACAGGTGTTGTGCCTACTAGGACGGCATTAGTGGTTAGATTCCTAGAAATGTGGACCAGTAATCAAGGAATGCCTGGCAGCTGCACTTGAAAAATATATGCACTAGGGTTTCTATTACTAAATCTCTCTCTCTCTCCTCCTCTCTCTCTCTCTCTCTCTCTCTATATATATATACATATATATAATAAATGAACAAAAAAAGGTTTCTTGGTGGGGAAAGAGTCACTTGTTGCACTTGTTTCAAGCTAAAAGAGAAACATTTGAAGTTGGAAGTTGAACAACATCGCTTCTCTATCTTTAAAAAAAACTCCTTCAGTACAGTCTGCCAGTTACAGTAAAACTTCAACCATAAATCAACACATCACTTCCTGTATTGAGTCATTATTGTTTTGTTGATTTATAATTTCTATCTTTTCTTCTGTGCATTCAGCTGATAAGACTTACAGTCAGTGCTTGCAAAGGCACAGCCTCGCCTGCTCTTGTCCAGCTACTAAAAATAAGTGGTGAAGAGATGTGAAAAACACTGCTCTATTTACATTCTGCTAACTTACAGCCTCTACACTGACTGTAGTGTTAAATCTGGGCTAAATGACTGAGGGGAAATTTCACTGCTTTTTTTCAGGGCAAAGGCGAAATGGTGAAACACTGCAGATACTGCAGAGAGAAAGAGGGTGAAGTGAGCTAAGAAGGAAAGAGAAATAACATGGCTAAAAGTTGCTCTTGAAAGCATGTTTGATGTAAAAGAGGAAGAAAAGGGAAAAGAGTAGGGTTGAATAGAAGAATCCCCACAGGGCTCGAGTGTGTAGATACTGTCGCATCTCATTCCTTCCTAATAGCCAAAGGGAGGCAGGGGACAGAGATAAGAGAGAGTGCAGGGCGGATTGCGGATACAAATCTCTCTAGCAGAATTTATGAATGATTGGGATCAGACGGGCACGTGGTGTGCGATGTGTGCGCCCAGCTTATACCATGCGAGCCATCACGCATCTCCTCTAATGACACTGTATTTCTCCAACAGAGACATCGGCAAAGAGGCAAAAGTCAAGATCGCGGGTTCCAAGTTCACAGAGCCCCATAAAATACCTAAAAGAAGGGGCGTAGCCAACGCAGAAGTACTAAGTACTTTCATTTTGCCATCTGATCAGCAGGGGGCGACTCCCCGTGGTTGCAAAAGTAATCCATACTGTACAGAAGTTCAGAAGAAAATCATCAAACTTCTCAGCTGCTTGTTATTATCTCAAAAAAAAAGAGAAAAGAATCAGACCAGTTTGTGATTTCAGTTGCTAGTTTCAAGCTATATTTAAAACTGTATGGTGTTCATTTTGTACATTTTTTTCATAGTGAAGTAGATGATGAAGTACGCCCTGATCGTGTGGTTACCCTGTGACTGATGGGTTGTTACGGACAAACAATCAAAGAAACATGCAAACAATAAAATAAGATGATGCTGGCCAAAACGCCACGTGACACTTCAAAACAGTTGACTAAAAATCAGTAGGTGCCATCACTCTGGCTGTGTCCATTATTTAGATACAGTCTATGCTGGCCAAAAACATAAAGTCTAATGATAATCTAGACAAAAGAAAAAAATAAACTTCAGTCGAAGTGTTTCTGTGAGGGAGACCCATTATTACTGCCAGCTTCATTGCTTATTGTCTTTATCTGTGAGACAATACAATTACTTTTGCATTGGATCATAAAATCTAGGGATCTGTTTAAACGGCGCACTTTGCATTTGAAATCCATCAAAAGAATGTCTTTTAGCTGTTATCGAGCTTATCTGCCTGAATAATAAAGACAGCCGCAGAATTGTGTGAGTTCCACACTGTAAGAGTATCTCCAACAATCTTGTTTTAAGCTGGAAACAATTTAGAAAGTCTTGGATGAGTAAAATAATCACATTACACAGTCTTGATTAAGGCATTTAGCGACTGATGGAGAGCAAAATGGTTTGATATGGGTAACTGGCTAGAGTGCTGTGGACCAAACATATCCAGTCTTCATCTTATTCTAATGATTCCACTTCATGCATTTCATATTAGTGTAATGTGACAGTGGTCATGTCATGTATAGTAAAGGTTGCCCAAAGTCAAGCACCTGATGATGAAAGAGGAGGACTATTTTGCTGCTGCTCACCCACCGCTCGCCTCCCAAACCTCTAGTGAGGAGAAAGAAGTAAAAGGAGCTTGTTTGTATCTTATCTGCAGGAAATAGCATTAGCCAAAATTGTACTCTGGGGTTGGGGCTTGAAAGGGATGGCATGGCTATGGCCATCATTAGCCCTGTCCCCCGACGTGTGGCCTGCCTCTGATCCAGAGCCAGGGCTGGGCGGGAAGGCAGAAGGTGGGCAGGAGAGGGTCGGCAGCCCTGGGTGGGCTCCGCCGCTTTGGCTTCGCTAATGGGCTGGCACCCATCAACCTGGTATGTCGGTATGCAGGCCACCAATGTGTGTGCTGACGTCAGGGGGCTTGGAAAAAATGTGGCTGGAGCAGATGACTGAGAAACAAGTAGTAGGTGTCCAGCCCACCTATGCTACTTACTGCCACGATCACTGACGATCCATGTCTCATCTTCCCACCTCTGACTGAAGCGAGGCTAGCAGAGCATTCAAAGCAGGGAGCCAGTTCTGCTTAGTCTGGACTACTCGCTGTGATTTCTGTGTCCATCTTTCCATGTTTTCTTCTTCTCACAGGGGGCAAAACAGTTTTTCTCAGCTCTCTCACATCCCACAATGCCCTGCACTGCTACCAATGAGAACTAAAACTTTTTCCCAGCATTTTCCACAACGGCAGCTATTTTTCCCATGCTCTCCCTTCACAGAACCCATCTGGGGCATTGAGGCTATCAGACTGAGAATCAAAAAAAAAAAATCAATTCAGTGGGCACAAAACACTTCACAGTATAACCACACTGTTTATAATTACATTCATTGTTCCATTAGTGTAAAAAACTGTTGTTAAACAAGTGTCTCCCATTTGACTATATAAAGTGAAGCGTTACATGATTCGTGTCCTTTCAGAAACAAAGAGATGATTGCAAAGCAACATTTATAGCCTCTTCTGTGCCAGTGAGTCAGGCTTGGCTGTCCTTGAGTCGAACCTACAGCCTGTCATTCAGATAGGAGAGGCATCTCAACCTTTGCTCCCAGTACTTTAAAACATAAATATCCAGTAGTAACACAACACAAGGCAGTAAGCAACCTCGTAACCAGAACAGAGAGCTGAAGCAGCAGCTATCAGACACAGTTGTAACGTGTCTACTGATGGGACACTAGTGTCTTCTATTGTACTGCAAAGACATTGTGATGTACAGTAAACCACAGGAAGCCGAACACAAACAGGAAGATGAGGAAATGTATATTTTTTAAGAGCTCTTTGATACTATAAGAAGAGGTTCTCACAACAATAACACGAGAGGCTGTGACACCACAACGCAGACTACTGGCTGGCTTATCGGAGGGCTACTATTAATACCAGTGAGACTTTGTCCCCACATCCCCTGGGAGAGAAAGACGGAGGAAGTCATCGATTCTTCCCACCATAATCTCTGGGAAGGACAGACCTTGCCTTTTCCCTTTTGGGTGACGAGGGTTATTATTCTAAAATTTTGAAAGGGCCCCACACGAGAGCTATTTCTGTGGCATTCAAGAGTCAGTTTGATCCACTGTAGGACCGACAGTCATCATTAAAGCCTTCACTTCCCAAAAATGTGGCACGATCTCTGGGGATCGTTTTACCTGTTGAAAGCGCTCCGAACACAATTTGTTGATATTTTACCAACAGGCAACAAAGCGTTTGTTTAAATGCCTAACCCCAACTTGTTGTTTCCTGGACAGGGTCCTCTAGTGGCAAAGCCAGGATCTTTTTAGCACATGGCAAATCTACTTTTACATTTATTAACATTTACTAAGTTAACAATGCTCTCTTAAAGTTTTTCTTTCTCAAAACTTCTCATCTTCATTTTGCACCACATAAAACAAAAGATATTTCTGGATCAGTGATTACATTAAGCAAATCTGTGGTATTAATCCTGTTAACTCCTTTGTAGATGTAAGAATAGATAAGATTTTCTTTAGTTCCTATCTCTTTGTTCTACTCCTTTCCACAAAAGTACGCATTAAATTGAGGTTAATCTACTTATCGGACTCTTGTTCAGCTGCTATAATATAGACGTGTCTCATATGTCCAGTAGAACCTTTTTAATAAGTAGACAGGAGGAAATTAGATATCAAACCTACGTGAAAGTGTGAGATATCAAATTAACATTGTAAGAGCAGCTTCATCAGAGTCAAACCATGGCTACACTTAAGGGTGAGTGATGTCGGTGACACACTAAAATGTTTGGTAGAAGGCAGATAAGTTGTAAAGTGTGACAGCTGCCTCACCACTACATAAAGCATCTATAATGTATTTCAAGATATTTTGTCTTTCTTTGTATGTGGAGACTTTAAGATAAGCGATGCACGTGCAAATCCACATCAGGATTATTAAATATGTTTTGCACTGGGTTTGGATTGCATGTGGGGATTTTTTTTAAACCAGCAAACTGTGCAGCAGTTGTTTTTGTAGTTTGTTCACGTGTTAGTGTCTGTGTTTAACACTATGTAAATTTGATCTGATCGGCGACGATATACTCTCGTTTCCTTATTGTTGATTGTTTGTTAGATCATATTTGTCGAGCTTAGTTTGTCCCAATAAATAACATCTGAAATGCTCTGATCCTTTATTGTTGGACTTTTGAATGTTTGCGGATGTTTTTGGTAAATAAAGCTCCCATTCTCAAAATGAGCCTGCATGTGAGTATGAAACAAACAAACAATAAATAGATACTATCAGTGCTGGGATAACTTACAAAACTAGACAATGTCTGAGGTGTGTGAAAGTGACGCTGATGGTGGCCTGCAGCTCGTTTTAATGCCCCACAGCAAAGATGACGAACATCTTTATGTGAGCACTGGAATGAGAGAAGATGGGGTATTTCTCACAGACGCAAAAGCAAAGGGGACAAAATCACAACTAAAGTATTTTGAAATACATGTACACTTTTTTAAATCAGGGATTCAATACTTCATTTTAAATATTAAACAGTTTTTATTTTTCATTTGCAATGAGCTTTTTTTTTTTTTTACCATTAAATTGAAAAGGAACATAAAACAGATTTATACTCACGTGGTGTCAGACTTTTATAAAACACACACACACACACACACTGCACAATTCTATAAATATTTCTACTTCAAACAATGAAATCTAAACACTTTTTACATATTATATATTATATTATTGCTTTTTAATGAGAAAGCATCTAAAGAAAAATCAGTATTGTTAAAAGCAGCTAATGGTTAAAATTTGATTTGTGACGAAATTCATGAAGTCATTACTGATGGCAATGAATCAACACAATCCATGTGATCTTCTGTCTATGTGGTGGGAGTAAGTAAATAACAGAAATTTGTGCAAAGCAGTCCGCCGAGCTCCGCCCCTTTTCTTTCCATATAGTTTCAGGTTTGCTCAGCTGCGAGGAGAGCAGGCAGCTGCACAGCGCTAATCCTAACAGAACACAAGTGTTCTGTTTCCGTTGCTGAACGGCAAACCATGTGTCAAAAGTGTCGAGTCACCTGTTTATATGTTTTGAGCAGTAATGTCCTGTCATCTTGGTTTCTAATTAGTTTGTCTTTAGTCGGTGCAGATGACAAAAGCCTCAACTGAGGTTTGTGAGGACACATCCACCTGCTGCTCCCTCAGAGAGGGTGCTAGCTGATAATTAGCACATACTCCTTATTGTGACAAGTCTGTCCTTCTATTTAAAAACAATAAATAATAAATAAATAAATGAAATAATATTTTTATACATTTTGTTATTATGTATGTTGTTTCTTATTTATTTGGTTGTTATTTTTACCTGTTGTATAACCAGAAAGTAAAACAAGGGCATAAAAAGGGTGAGATGACACATTACAGTGGCACTATGATTTTACAGTACACAACACCAATGAGAACCTCACTGTTGATACGAGCACATCTCACGTTTATCTTTTTGCTAAAGAATTTTTTTAATTTGGCAAATTAAAAAGCAAATCAGTCATTGTGTGAAAAATGACAGAGGTAGAGAAACCACCTAAAGCTAACATTTACAGGAATCCATGCTTATGTGGTTTCGATGGCAGAGAAAGACACAGTAGTATCATATCATTGTGATACTGAGAATGACAGTAACAGGGTCAATAATAGATTCTCTGCTGACCTTTACCTGACTGAAAGCTGCTTCTATTTCAGGGAATGACACACTCGCAGCGTGGCTTACGACAAGCACAACATCATCTAAATAAACCCGACCAACACATCAGTCAATTAACTAATCAAAGACCACAACTGCAGTGAGCAGAATCCCTGCTGCAAAGACATAAATTAAGTTTCATTTCTATAGTAAGAGAGCGTTATGAATAAAAATTTCCACTCCTCCCTCATACATCACTTTTTCGAAAACATCTCTGACAGAAGAAAACTATAAGCAAGAGCAGAAGAGAGCTCTTCAAGCTCCTGCAGGAGACTGACAATCCAGCAAGACTGGTTTCAATCAAAACAAAAGTACAAGCCCAGCAGTGCTATGATCTATTGTTAACGGAGACGGTGGCATCTGGGAATACAAGGGGTGTCCGCCGAGACAATCTACGGCGTGAGAAAAAGACATCTCTAAAACATCAAGGCATGAAAATGTCGTCAAGTGTTATTTGGCACACGATGACTGTTCACACATAGCCACTCAAAACACAATCATTCAGGCTTAGTTTTGCCTGACATCGAGCTAGCTGAAACATAAAAATGGACACGCAGGTGTGTAGTTGCTCACATAAATCAGCAGCCCATTTAAATATGGTAGTTCGTCTTACCTGCAATCATCTCCCGAGGCTTTCCCCTGATATGTACCTCGCTGGTAGGATCCCAGTCCTAGAGGATACAATAGGCATGCTCAGTGATTTCACACAGTGACATTTCAGAGGTCTCACATTGTGCGCAGGGATTATACAGATTCTGAACAGTTTGACCAGTTTGGAAATTCCTCTTACCAACTGTTATAAAATACACTGACGCATACTTTCCAGTGTCTCGTTTAACAGTGTTATCGTTATAGTTGAACTAAGTGTGATTTCTTTGGTCAAATTTTGCGTAAATAAAATCACAGCACAGCAAAGTGTGCCTCACAGAATAATTATGGGTTTCACGTAAAGCGATGCACTCAAGGCAGGTTAAAACGTTACTCTGCTACTTTCTTTTCCTCTGCCGACTCAAGGCCTTATCACTCATCGCAATGACTTGGATGAGAAAAGCGGATTATTCCACAAAGGAGCCAATTGACTTTATGCTAAGTCTCCTTCCTATCAGGTGTAATCTCTCCTGCTTTGCCCAGAGAGATCATTTTATGTGAGTGATGCAGCGAAGCCCAAGGGCCTTTCACCACGGCGGGTCAGAGAGCTAGCTTCACTTCCGAAACGTAATGCCCCACCCCTCCCTCCTGGGTTCCCGGAGGGCTTCATTTAATAGTAAGACAAGGTTGATTTCACCTGGAGGGGAAACTGCAAGGCGTGGGAGAGGAGTGATAGAGGCATGGAAGCCAAAGAAATGTGAAGTTGTCACAACACATATTTTCTTCTTTTCAAACAGATTGAACACACTGGGAAAACAAAGCAGGTGAAAAGGAGCCAGGTTTCAATCAGATCCCTCAATCTTCAGAAGTCAGGAAACGGGATCACATGAACGATGGGCAAAACATCCAGAACTTCACGTCTTCCATTATCCAATCCTGACTTTAAAACCCGAGCTCCTGGCTGGGCACATCAGTTACTCACTTCCTGTTAAACAAATGTAAGACAACGACAGCAGGAAACTATTCAGCAGAACACGATTTGACTTTCCTTTTTTTGTAACTCTGCTTAACCAATCTCGTGGCATCTGAAATTATTTATTAACCTTGTCCAATTAAAAATTGTGCAGCTCTCAAACAGAAGTTACGATTTCCCTCTGTCCTTTGAAAAACTGTCATCGTGTTAGTGCACTTTCTCCTCTGTGTTCTTCCCTATAGGTCCATGCCTGTGTGCGCTGAAGACGGTCTGCACCATGTCCTGAAGTGACAGCAGCTGCTGGGACAGGCCACACTGAGAGCAACCGAATGCTTCAGTGTGGAAGGGGAATCTCCCTCTCTGAACAATGCTCATTCACTCATTAGTTCTATTCAAACAGCCCTCCCAGGGCCTCTTTTCTGAAGGAGGAGATAAAAACAGCTGCATTTTATCAGGGCATTAGAAAGTTACTCTTTTGTCCATGTATCTATTTGTGCATGTGCGTGTCTTACACAATGCTAACAGTTCATCCAGGTGGTTGACAACAAAGACGCAAGTGGTGCAGGTAAAATCCCAGACCTATTCTAATTCTCTAATCTCTCTATTCTGACACACACTTTGATTTGTGAGTCAGTCAAAAGCCTGAGTAAACAGCCCATTCCATAGCCACCAGAGTAAAGACCGAGAGCAACTTTCAGCCCACGTTTTGGTCTCCTCGACGTTTGTTCAGGGAGGTTCACCTATCTTTTCAACCTCAGGTTATTGGGGGGAAAAACTCAGTTGATTGGCAGACTTCTGTGTCTTCCCCAATCCCCTTTGTGAAAGATTCATTTGGGGCCCGGTTAGGAATTCAGCCTCTCTATTTGTCGTTCACTGGCATGACTAAACAGATGTTTCTGCACAGAGGTGAGGACATAAATAGGGAAACATAAATAATTGAAAACACACAATTACAGTGCTGACAGAGATGATTCACTTCATCAAAGATAAAAGAAACATTAAGAGAACATAACAGATCACAGAGGAGAAAAGAAAGATAAGAGAACGAGAGAAAGGAGGCAGTTTGTAAGAGGTGCATTCAGGTAAGAGGACAAAACCATGGATTCCTCTCCTGTTTTTCATGTTGAGACGGAAAGCATAGCTTTGGCTCGGTTGGCTGTTTTTTGATTTTGATGAAGAATTGTATAGTGCTTTATGTAGAAGAAACCCCCTTCTACCATCTTTTGACAAGACTGCTTGTGAAAACACGAAGCCTGGAGGCACAGTCTTGGGTTTCGATCCACCAAAGCGGCCAAAGCCTTTGCATGTTTTCCCGGTGCTTGTGTTGGTTTTCTCTGGGTATTCTGACTTCCTTCCACAGTCCAAAGACATGCATATTATGATAGCTGCTGATGCTGAATTGGCCGTGGATGTGAATGGTTGTCAGTTTGCATGTGACAGACTGGCAACCTGTCATGTGCTGGTTACCCTATGACAGCTGGTATTAGGCTCCAGCTGAGTGGAGGAAAACGGACGGATATATTCTGTGGTTCAGATAAGTTTAGCAACAACAAAAATAATATAATATTAATTGTCGCAAGTGATGGAATAAATCTTTTTAAAACAATCCATTCATTCATTCTTCTCTGCTTATTCCTATTAGAGTTGCAGGGAATTGGCTAAGACAATAGCTAAAACTTAACTGCAACATTGCATTAACCAGTATCAAATGGATAAAAGTGCATGGGGAAAAAAATGGCATAACTTCACTTACAATCTTTGTATCCTAACGTAAACCGCTAAACTGTAGTAGTGGCATGATACTGTCACATGAACACAGAAATAATAGAAGAGAGAGATGGAGGGAGGAGGAAGTAAAAAAAGTGACAAACTTACAGATCATGGCACTCACAGTGATCCTTTGTGACCCACACAGTAGTGCACAATCTCTGTGTATCCCATCCCAATCCCTCACAGGCCCCACTTAGGACATGAAATCTGTGATGACAGCTCAACCCTTGTGACCCTTCTACGCCTTCCCACTATAGCGGGGCGCCAGTGAAGAGAGGAAGTGAGATGGCCGTGGAGGTGAAAGGTCACTTAGACGATGCATTTCAAACATGAGTGAACAGCTTCAGTAAGAGAAACATGTTTTTACAAGTTTAAGTATCTAAAATACTTTCTTTTCTCCAAGTATAATAATAGTTGTTTTTGTGACAACTATCACAACTCTGAGTGTAAGAACTGTAACCATGAATTTAGTATACGTCCCTCTTATTACACAAGTGCTAGCACTTAACAATTCGAGAATGTGTGCAGGATCGACAGAACTGTGCAGATATATAACATTTTCGAATATATGTGTGTTTTGTAATAAATCTTAGCAGAGTCACTTGCCTTTAGGCTCTGGATGACGCCCTCACTCTGCCTAAAATAATGTGGAGGAAGCAAAAAAGTTGTTCCTAAGAAAAACACTGTCAAAGTTTGGCCTGTGGCAAATTGGCGCCCTCTCAGTCAAAGTTAGTTAAACAAACTTAATCTAAGCACCAGGTTTTATTTGAGTGCACAAGATGGAAAACTATGGCTTTATGAGTACAGTGATGAAAACACAGCGTGTTACAGGTGAAATTAATGAGACTCAACAGTACTAATCAACACGCCCCCCTGCCAGTGTGCACTGTAAGGCTGTATCTCTCCACTATGCAAAGGTATCCCGTTGTTATTGGTGCTGTCGCACACAACCGCTGCAACATCGGCCGCGAGCAGACAGAGGTGATGGCACAAACTCAAGGGCATCAGCCAGGAGACCTTGTTCTTTTTTTCCCCGCATGCTGTTTTGTTTTTCACTTGCTTGTTAACTTTCACTTTCACTGACTGGTTAGTTTTAACTATTAATGAGTACTGGGGTACAGTTAGGAAAATATCATGGTTTGGGTTACAAAATATGCACCTGCTCGTTGACAAATGGTGAGTTGCCATACATAACTGAGTGAGGACACAGATGCCAAAGTACGCCTTGTGCATAAATAAGACCATCGGTGGTTTCGACAAAACTGATGCCTCATGGATCAGAGTGGGATAATATAATCTAAGGTTTGAGTTAGTTAGTTTGTTGCTTTTAGCTGTTCATAGAAGTATTTCTTATGAGTTTATATAGAATTAAAAAGGTGTGAGTTTCACACATTTACACATATAACAGTATTTTTGGAAAGTTAACACAACATGAAGATTTTTGATGCTTTTGCCAATTGCATTTCTTAGGTGTTCTTAATCTGTTTTATACATAATACCCTATGGTTTATTGAACAGGAAATGAAAGCGTCACCAGCGTTCAGTTAAGCAAGAGAGAGGGAGAGAGGATTAGAAAGAGAGCCATGAGTTGAGGACACAATAATTTTCAATGTTACTGAACGCACCCCAGAAGAAATGATAAACATGTGACTTTGACGTGTCCAAATAACCTAAATAAAATAAAAGAGGAAATCACCATTAAAGACCTGCACACACTTACCAGTATGTGCACAGAAATGTATACATACTCAAAGATCTTTATAAAAGTGCATGCGGGCACACACACAAGCATACACACACATGGATATGACCAACAGTGGTGAACAGCTGCATGGCTGGTCTGGAGTGAGACCAGCCACCTCTTGGCCACAAAGGGCTGCTTGTGCCCTCAGCTTGCTAGAAACATAAAACACAAGAGATAAGACCAGACACTGTTTGCCAGAACCAGCGGACCTCCCCAAACAGGAACTGCAAGTACAAGTGTTTTATGGACACACACACGCGCGCGCGCACACACACCGGCATGCAAGTACAACGCATGCTCAATCATACTGTAAAGATGACTTGCTTATTTGTTCAAAGCTCACCACTGCTGACCTACTAGCACACATGGCTAACATCATCTGATTACTTAATAGTAAAATGGCATCAAAGAATCAATAAGACCAACACACATAACAGCAAGTATTCTTGCTGTTATGTGTCAAATGTGACAGGTGATTTAAAGTCTTGGTGATAGCAGCTTCAGTTACTTGCTGAGCTTGTTTGGCACATTTTTGATGATTGTTAATAACGTTACACATACCTGAGGTTTAAGAGATGTTTTGTTATCGTTCTCACAAAAGAAAAAAAAATGTTTTAGTAAAGCTATGTATTTTATCATGTTTCTCTTTTTGCTATATTTACTAAAATATTAAAGTAATAAATATATATTAATATATAATATATAATCTCTAGAGAAAAGGTTCTGTTCAAGAATGAATAATAAATTTGGAAATAAAACAGATGTCTACTGAACACAACAACAAACACCACGGTTTAGTGGCTCCGGTATCGGAATCTAAAATAAAAGAATGAGCTGGCTTTTTGACTTTGTTGGATATTAGCATATATTAGCATATGTGTTGTAACTGCCAGCTGTGGTCGTGTAATAGTCACACAAGTTCACGCTCACAGTTCTGTAAAATGCACTTTTAAACATGCATTGAAATAATTATAAGATGATTTTCGCAAGCAGTTATATATATCTATATATATATATATCTCTATATATATCTATATATATCTATCTATCTATCTATCTATCTATCTCTATATATATATATATCTATATATATATATATATCTCTCAAAGTTCCTTTGTTCCCAAAGGAACAAACTCATGACTCTGACATGCTCTCTATGGCTTTGTCCATTTTGATGTCAGACACAAATTTTTA
>VUQR01000845.1:9698-23495 GCA_015108515.1 Hemichromis elongatus
CTGGAGGGGAGGGGGGGGGGGGGGGGGGGGGGGGGGGGTCGAGGGGTGTGTGTTTGGATGTTAGCGCCAGTTAGCCATTAGCATTTCCCTAACGCCATGGGCCTTGATGGCTCTCTCACCTGGGATGACTGATATAGTTTTCAGGGCTCGCAGAACCCTGAAGGTTCGCAGTGCTGAGACATTGCCCAGGTCCACAAACTCTGTGACATATCTGTAAGGGAAGGGAGGGGGCAGACAGGAAGGAGGGGGTGGGCGGGGATGTGGGGCATTTCAGGAAAGGTGTGGCACAAACACACACGCGCACACACACACACACACACATCACGCATCCACACATGAGGTGTGACGAGACAAAAAGAGGGTCGTAGGATGGGAAGAGGGGAGAGGAGGGAACGACAAACAGTCACACACAGGACAAAAGGCAGGAGTGCTGGCAGCAGGCGCGGCCTTACCTGGTATTACTGAGATAGTTTTCAAAGCTCGCAAAACTCTGAATGTGCGCAGAGCTGAAACATTGCCTAGGTTTACAAACTCTGTTATATACCTGCAGGATTAAATGCACAGTTACTACACAGCAAAGAACAGAAAAACCCAGTGAGAAAGAAAACTCCCCCTTAGACAACCATTACAAACTACAGAAATCTCTCAGACACAATAAGATTATAGTACTATTACATCACGTCATCAGCGTGTAACAAATACTACGTCACACACACAAAAATACAGCACTGTAATGCCGAAGGCTTCCTTTTATAGTTTTAAGGCAGATAGCAGAAGTCATTGAGGCATGAGACTAATATGGGACAGATACACAGTGCTTTGGGGGCTAACATCCATTATAACAGAGCAGAGTTAAGATTCTTGGCCGCGATTTTAAAACGTACATGAATAAGCTGCAGATTACTGCAGTGCTCTCTGTTTGATCTGGTCTTTTTCTCACATTCAGTGTGCCTTATTAGGCTGCCGGGCTAATTAAAAGCATTTGGCCTCATAATCCATGCCATATCATGTTAAGCTGATCCTAACTGTGTTTGTCATAATACTTACGCCATGAGGATAACGCTGAAGTCCAGCCAGTTCCACGGGTCTCGCAGAAAAGTGAACTTCCCCACACAGAAGCCCCTGGCCAGGATCTTTATAAGGGACTCAAAGGTGTAAATCCCCGTAAATGTGTACCTGGCAAAGAAGGTGAAAGGAGTTTTTCTGAGCGTAAGAGGTTAGCAAAATCGGCTTACTTTTAAAGCTGAAGAAAAAAATACATATAAAATAATAATAAATAAAGAATTGGCAGCTTACTCTACATTCTTGGCCCAATCCGGGGGTTTACTGAGGGTCATGAAAGCACAGTTGGTCAGGATCGTGAACATGATCAACATGCTGAACATCGTGGAAACAAAGTCAAGGACAATGCAGTATTTGGGCACTTTAAGCATATATCCTTCAGTTTGGTACGTACAACCAATGAACACTTTAACAAGCCCTGACAGTTAAACAGCTGAAACTGATATTTCCCCATCCATCACTGCCACAGTACTTATGCTCAGCTGCTGTAAGGCCTAAAAAAAAAATTCTACTTAAAAAGTCTGAGCCAATCATGATATTTAGCGTTCATCAGCAGCCCATTTAAATCCCTCTTTTGTCTGATAAACCCTTTAATCCAAATCAAGCTGCATCTGTAGCAAACTCTAAAAGGATATGAGTGCACTAAAACTTTAATAGCTATCCTCCTCAGAGGATTGAAGGGACTTAGGATGTACAAAGCAGGAGTGGCATTGAAACGGAAGATTGCCTTCCCACGATTCAATACTATGAAGGTCTGAAAGAGAGACAAAAGAAATCTGGTTAATATCTGTGTCGTACAAAACCTCATTCTTTTTCAAAAGACATAAGAGACTGCTGTGCATGTGCGATTGGTTATAACAGTAATGAGGACTGTGTTAGGCTACGTCCAGCTGGATGAGTCCACCGCAGGCAGGACATGTTTGGCACCACGGTCCTACTGGCACAGCAGCTCAGATTAGCATTTAGCACCTCTGTTGGCCCAGGCTTTAAAAGACTCTGGCTTGACTAAGCACATTAATGCTGGACTATGGTTTACAGTTCAGTCTGTCCACGTGCCAAATGTGCTTCAGACTGATAATATAGCTTGATTTAAAAACAAACCCTGTTCGTCTGAGCCACAGATTTATGCAACCTGCCTTCGGAAGAAAACCTGAAAACCTTTTGCAGGATTTTAGACCCGTGGGAGGAAACTCTGCCCATCCGTTCACTTAAAATAGTTTGTTCAGAGCATCGTGCAATTACCTTCAAGCTTTTATGAGCTGCAAAGCTTAAAGTACAAAATGCAGACCTGTAATGTATAAAAATTCGGTGCATGAGTCATACTGTAATTGAAAGCTAAATTAGTGTGCCTAATGATACTTTGAAGCCAGCAAAGCTAAGAAATTGTGATGGAGTTATCCATCGATGTCCATTTAAATGTTATTCTTTTATAGCTGACCGTGAAGCGATGACACGAATGACACACCTTCTGATCACTATAGTAGGGGTCGATGTCCTCCAGAGGGGTGGACACCAGGCCGGGAGGGATGTCCCCATAAATGAAGGGGAGAGATTTCCCTGCTTCCACATCGCTGTTGGGCTTGGGCCCATTTTCATCGTCACTGTCGCTGCGACGCTCCACCCGTGGTCTCCGGGCCTCCTCCTCGGCGATGCGCCTTTCGATGGCGGCCAGCGACTCGGGGACGAAGGGGCGGAAGCTGTCAGGTCCGGGCGGTATAAGCAGCTGTGCCATCTTGTCATCCTGCTCCTTCAGAGGGAAGCGAAGGGCTCAGCTGGGATAGGTAGCTGCAGGGGGAAGGCAAGGAGAAATGAACCAAGACCTAAAAATAGCACCAGTGGGTTGGGTGAAGTCATCTACCTGGGACATGTTATAATATAGTATGAACAGGTGGAACTGTTACCTGTGCAAATGATATTAATGAAGTCTGTTTCATTCCTCTATTTTTAATGTTTACTAAACATGACCAGCTAATACTTTGCTAAAAGAAGAAGGATCTAGAGTAGGTCATTTCTTTCTGTAGGGAGAAATTTAATTAGCAACACACAATATCCTGAACCCTTGCATGAGTTCAGACAGAATTCAAGTCAAATTGCAGCATTTCCTCACAAACGTCACACTGGGCAGACTGCCAGCTTATATTTTTAACACACGTAGACGCAGCACTGGTTGCTGCTGGTTATTGGAACGCCATATCAAAGCAGCTTCTGTGGCGG
This sequence comes from Hemichromis elongatus, assembly GCA_015108515.1. Taxonomy (NCBI): domain Eukaryota; kingdom Metazoa; phylum Chordata; class Actinopteri; order Cichliformes; family Cichlidae; genus Hemichromis; species Hemichromis elongatus. Next base: position 12,975 of record VUQR01000845.1, read on the forward strand.
CAGATGTGTATACCTTCATACAAGTAAATATAAAAACATAACTTACTGATTTTCTTTAAAAAAAACAAACACGATAGCTAAATAATATCATCTTTAAAAAGGAGAAAACATTTTTTGATGCCTGCTGAATTTGTAAGTTTGTAATGAACGGTCTCTATTTTTATGGCAGCTAGAATTCTGGCTCTTACAGTTTGTAATCTGCGTACCACAGTCAGTGTCTCAGTTAATTAATTGCAGGTACTCCTAATCTCAGCTCACTCTTCCATGGAATAAATTTCTTCCATTCCAACTTCTCCACCACCACGGATAAGACCAAAGAACTGGGACAAGATTGCAAAGCTGCCAACGGGTGGAATTGGGACTATCAGCAAGAAGCTTGGTGACGAGGGGAGAGCTGTCGGAGTGCTTATTCAGAAATGGGAGAAATATAAATAACTACCCATCGCCCTTGATCTGGAGCTACTTGTGAGGTGAGGATGATTGTGAGAGAGGTGAAGGATCAGACCAAAAATGGATGAGTTCATTAATGATCTGATGGTCTTCTTGGTGAGCTCAGTCACCGAGGTGACCATTGGTAACACTAAGCCATAATGGACTGAAATCTAGCAGTGGCCACAAGGTCCCTCTGCTCAAAGAGGGACCTTGTGGCCACTGTTTGGCAGGGAACTTTAAAACGTCTTAAAGAAGCTTGGAAGAAAGTGCAGAAGTGAGACAAAACCAGAGCTGAGGTTATTGCAATCAGCTTAACCCACTGTGGAGGAAAAGAAATGCTGAGTCTGACCCAACGAACAGCTGTCTAACGTTATCTCCCGTGTCCTGTAGCCTCGACACCGCCGAAGGGAAAGGCTGAGAAGGCTCTGAGAACACATGTCAATGGTGAGCAACTGTCAGTGACCGTGTTTGTTCATGTCTCTTTTCTGCATCTAGTCTTGGTTAATAAAGTAGGTCCGAGGTGAAACCTGTGGCACGTGCTGAACAGTTCTTATCCTACCAAGGATAGGGGTTTACAGCGCTCCTATCAGGGGGCAGTGAGGGAATCTTGACGTATGACTGCATCACAGACGTTAACGTTTCTGCTATGTTTGCTAGCTTATTGGAAGACCGTTTCTGTAAATGTTTGCACTAGTGGTAAGGTTGCTGTAAAGGGACTGATTGCATGGAGGGCGAATGGAGGGCTGCTGCAAATCCAGGCATCAGTTGAAAAGTCTGCAGAGAAACAAAAGGCAGACATTTCTCTAAAACATCTACTCCTATCATACATTTCACATCTCTTTAATTTTATCATGCTGTTAGAGTGATAGCCAATTTAAACATCTGCTAAAGTTTTACAGAGTTTTCTTCTTCTTCTTTTATTAATATTGTTTTAGTAATTCCATATTAAGATCCTGCAGAAAGGAATCATGTTGCTCTGATTCATTCAGTTCAGACTTGAGCTTTTTTTATAGGGTTAGGAAAATGTGGCAGGTCTGAACACACAAAAGATAGTCTGCCACTCTTATTACCATCACAATTAGGCACATGTGACTTTTATATTTTGACCATGCAATCACTATTATGCTTCTAACGTAGTGACATGAAACCAGTTTGTAAAGATTTGGAGGCCTTTGAAAGGCTGGTAGAGAAAACACATGAAAAGAGCACATTTCACATGCAAATGGTCCTGAGTGACTAACACCAAATCGAGTGCCTCACTGTATAATACAATAGTGTGGCATTTGCAGTTTTTATAACCAGTGAATGACAAACAGGAATCATCTCACAATCATCACATGGAAAATAATAAGTATGACCTGCTTATAAACCATCAATAGACTTTAAGACAGAGGCAAAAAGACTGTCTCTGACTATTTAAGCAAAGCAGGTCCCAGTCGTCACTGAGGCAGTGAAAAGGGGCTCTGAAGTCAGTGACATGCCTTCAGCTGATTCACTGGGACACAGACGTAGCCAGCAGCAACAGAGGTGGACAGCAAAAGGAACAAAAAAAAAAAGAAGAAAAAACAGGAAAAGTGTCTCACTGAAGAGGATGTTAGTCTACTTTTTTAATGCTACATTCGGCCATGTGGAGAAAGCAGCATCTGCAGAATGCGCTGTCCTTTTACTGCTAATTAATTGGCGGTCAGCCTCAAATTAGAAAAAAAAAAGCCTGTTTTTCCACTGACTTTCAGCAGCAACAAATAAAGCAGGCATTAATTACAGGCTTTTTATTACTTCCTCCTTCAATCAACAGCACTACCCGATTCCTCCCGCCAACCATCTACCGTACCACCCTTCAAACACAGAGGCCCACCCTGTTCCCACAGGGGGAAAGGGAAGAAACACAAACAAGATTTTCTCTCCCCTGCCAAAAGACAATAAAAAAACAAAAGAAACCCTTGATGAGCCATCATCAGCTGGTTCACGGTGCCGACCAGTCGCTGCAGTCTCACAGGTGGGTCCTGTTCCCTGTGGGATCTTATACCGCCACAGAAAACAGCAACCTCCCCTCTGGCGACCTTAAATCATCAGCTTTTCTTCCTTTTCCAAACAGAAATGGATGACCTGAAACTGCCACACTTGGCAATAAAAATGTTTTCTCTCTCCTTTTTTAAATTTTTATAGTTACATCTTAATAACAGGGGACAGTCTGGAACGCAGCGTCATCCACTAAGAGTAGAGGGACTAAACCATATGAGTTTACCACATTTAGACTATATACTCCTGCCTATCAAACAGACATAACCTAAATCACAACCTATATGTACATCCAAACTATGCCTGATAACAAATCAAAACAGGGTTTTTTGATTTCTTCTTTAGAGTTAGAACGATTAGATAAGAAGACTGACAGCACTGTGGCGTCTAAATCTGAAGCATTTGCTTTATTTATTTATTCTTCCCCCAAAGCTAAAAGAACCTCAGTATGAGGCAAACTCAAATATGGTCCGGGCTGATTGCTCCTAATTCAAAAGCTATTATAATTTAGCATTCAGGCTGTCTTTAAGAAGCAGGGATTAAAAGTTATCGACTAACAAGGTGATGTTTGAACAGCTCTTGAACGTAAACCTTAATTTAAACCAGTGACATCTTTAAATTACGATCACGAGCCTTTTTAACTAATCACATAGATATTCTATTTTATTGTGGTTAAACGTGAATAAAAACAAAAGAGACAGTGGTTCAAACTCAACAGTTTACTGGAAAGGAGAATTAGAGAACCCCCAGAGAACACACACACACACATTTCCCATAAAACACATCTGCTCGTGTCCCGAAAACTGCCTCAGGATCCAGTGTTGTGACATGTGGCCTGACAGCTTGTCTAGCATTAGATGCTGGGTGGTGGGTTGTTCGCTGTTCTGCCTTACCAAGCCCATAGCCAAAACATCCACACCCACTTTTGAACTCAGTTATCAGTGTGGTCATCCCTGGACTCGCTGACAGAAACCGAAAACATGTCATGTATACGTTTCTGACAGTGATCTGATTCACATGTAGGAAGCTCTCGTTTCAGCAGTATTAAAGAGTCTCATGTAGGTGTCACGTAATTCAAAAAAGAGCATATAAAGGAGATTTTTTAAAGGGTTAGTATTGGACATATATTGCTGTGGGCAAAAATGCTCTTTACATTTAAGGATTTAGATCCTTCAGAATCAGTTAGAATTACTATCAAAGCCTAAATCACATAGGTGTGCCAGCACTGCTTTAGAACCTGTCCTTTAAGGTGCCTTTGAATGGCTCCTCTGAATGCCCTTGAGCAAATATGTTAAGTCTCCCCCACCACAAGAACAGACGGTTCACTGTCCATGGTGCTAAAGACGAGAGCAGCTGCCTCAGAAAACAAACAAGTGGAAACCTGCCTGAATGTATCAGATATTTTGAAAGCAGCATACAGCTTCTGCAGAGGCAAATAAACACACCTGGACTGCTCAAACGGAATGACTTTAGCTGACTTGGTGTCAAAAGGTCCTGTTGTCCATGGTGTTTAGAGAAAGGAAGAAGAAGAAAATGACTACACGAGAAAACACTGAGATTCTTTACATGATAACTATGTGAACACACACCAGGCTCCCCTACTGCGTGTTTATCTGGACTTTAAAGCCCTTTGAAAACGCTCTTAACCGCCTGTGGTAGGCCAAAGGTAAGAGATACGTGTATGCTAGTTTGCGTATTCATTTTTAACTAACTAATGGCGACTGGTAGAGAGACTGGTACTGGTTGGAAGTGGCGTGCGAAGCTTATTAGAAACCAGGAGAAAAAAAAAAGAGACGGCGGGTGTCAGGCGGTACCTTAATTGATTCAAAACGAGAAGAGGGGGCCGCGGCAGTAGTCGCCATATTGATGAGAACCTCCAGCTCTCCGGAAAAAACGACAATTTGAGCTTTATATTTGCCACAAACGAGACCCTGCCGAGTGAGCCGCGGCCATTATGTCCTCACTCCCTCCAGATACGCCACCAGCAGCACGACAACTCCCAGGAGCCGGACAAAAAATAATAAATAAATAAATAAATAAATAAAAATAAATCTTAACACACACAGACACGGTAAGCGACCGACCGAGGTTGACGTGTAGAATTGTTCCCGCCACCCGACCAACACCCCTACAGGTAAAGTCCGGGGGCCACCTGAGGGTCCAGGCCAAGCAGGTATCACTTAAAGTCGTTAATCAGATATTTTTATCTCGTGCTCGCTCCTTCCCATATCCACAATTATCCACTGAATGGCTTGAATGAGTCTGGGCGTGTCCTTGGCAGATGTGTGTCTACTCCTTGTAATCAATCTTTGACACTGACAGTATCTGGTGTACCAAAAATAAATACGTCGGTGTCATTGTCGTTGACACCTCAGCTGCTGGCTTACCTCAATGAAAGCTCTTTAAATGTAGTCACCCCTTTGCGTCAGCCCTGTCGGGAGTTTTCACACCGAAAGGGCCTGTAAATAAGAGGGCTAGTACCTCCCAGCACGTCGGTGAGGATGCTAATATTTGAAGCCCGTGTTTGTCACGACGTGAAGGTTATCTGTCATGTGTTATTTATTTTTCTTTCAACATTTGTTTGGAAATGGGAGTAAAATACGCAAGTTAAGCTCAAGACAAATATAAGTAGTATATTTAGGGGGAATGGTGAAGACTACATGTCTGCATAATTAAAACAATTTTGAAGAAAGGGAAAATATATATATATATATTTATATTTGCCTATCAGCAAAACGGGCTTTTCATATCTATCACACGGGCAAATAGTGGAGGAATATCAAAATGGAATATAAAAGATTACTAATATGTTGATGCCTCAGGCTGCTTAAAACAAGAGTTCAAAAAAGCCGTATTGCCGGAAAAGATTGCCGGAAAAAATATACAACCCAAGTCTAAATATCCTGAATTACAATATACTTTTACATCTAAAATGATGAGACCCTTCTCAAAAGATGTGAACACTCACCACCATTACGGTGCCCAGCAGGTAAGGACCCTGAAGGTAGATCCCATATCCCTCAGAGTAATCCTTTCTTCCACCGGAGAACCAGAACCAGTCTTTCTTCTTCCTATTGACAAATTCCGCACGATGCTTAATGGCTTATTATTTAATAAGGACTCGTTTGATTTCTTCCCTTTTTTCCCCCCTATCCGCCCTTGTTGGCCATGGAGGAATCAATCCGCGCTTCCGGTTGGTTAGGCATCACAGGCTGGGAATGGATGTACTGAAAGCTGTGACTGCCGCAAGATGGCCTGAGCGTACACTTCTAGAAAATACAAGTGAAAGAGAGAACCAGCAACCTGTTGTCATCCGCAAACATTAAAAATTTGAAATAGAGATTCAGAATGTAAAAGCAACACTTTATAATTAAGTTTATAATATTTTAATTTGAATGTTTTTTTATGCATGCATTTGTGATTGTGGGATTTTTCATAAAGCGATATCGACGTATTACAGTTGTTTGGCTGCAAAAAAACAAACAAACAAAAAATACACCACTATGTTTCTATCATTTTTGGCAGTGTTTTAATGTGGCTACATAAGTTAAAATATTGTTTTTACTGCTTATGATGTGCAGGTTTTGTTGTCTCGCTATATAAAAGGAAAACATTTATAGATTGCTGATAATTTGGTGAAGACGGAGTGGAGATGAGGTTTGCAGACATGTGCGTGCTCACGTGCAGACCTGTACACCCCTCTGTGTTTTTTTCTCCTGTGGATTCATGCCACCTGGTGGACAGACTGTTTAATTACATCGATGTTCGATTATGTAACGCCTACATTATGGAAAGTTTGCTCTCCTCTGTTGTTGGAATAAAATGGAGCCCTTGTGAAACGAGCGTTGTCACAGTACGGAGTGTAAGCTGTCACCTTCACTACACAAAGTAAAGCCACAATTATAATTAAGTTTTAGGTGGCATGAAAGTTGCATAATCACAGCTGAGTGAACAGACAGGTGGACTATTTGGGAAATGAAAGAGAGTCACTCCTCACAGAGTCACTATGAGCAGAAGTGGACACACCCTTGAGCTCAGTGTAGCATGCAGGGAGTTTCACTTCACAATGGGAAACACAGCTGACAGCTGCTCTAAACACATTTTAACAATCAGGTTAAGTTGCTGTTTAGTATGTGGATATTTATTGTATTTGTAACACAATAATTTGTCTTCTGTTTATAATCTCAAATTCTGTTTTCTCTTGTAGAATAAAATTAACAGAAGCCCATCCATTCATCCATTCATCCATCCATCCTTTTCCACTCATCAGGGTGGCGGGGGCAGTGGCTGGAACCTTAACCAGCTACCGTATAGGTATACCCTGCACAGGTTGCCAATCTGACACAGGGCTGAGACAGAGAGACTTGCAACCATTCACACTCACAGTTAAAAGTAGACTAGCTGGTCAAAGCGTGCAGTGACATTTACATAAATGGAAGCAGAGACTATACACTCATCCTTGGCTGAAAAATTATAAAATGTTATGACTTGGATAGTTAAATAACTATCTACTATATTACTACAAGTGATTTCACATTAGCTGGCTATTGGCTTGTGGAGGAAGCGAGAACCATTCATTTAAAAAAGAAATAATGAAACACTATGAGATCACTTCACCACACATAAAACTTTATTATTGTAAATTAATTATAAAAACTAAAAAAAATTCTTCTTGCAGAAAAATGTTCCCAATCAATGTTGTATGGATTACCATTACTGCTGTTTAAGGGGAAGCTCATTATAAACGTGCCCTATTTAATATACAGTACTTCATCATATTCCTGTGAGCACATCATACATCTGACAAAAAAACTGTAAATGAGCTCACAAAACAAGCTTACACCTTGATTTAAAAAGAAGTGTATTGAAATGTATTGAAAACAAAAACATCTGAGATACAAGGCTTGAACACAATGTAGCGTGGTTCTCTCTGTTCATGTAGTATGAAAAATATTCATGAAAAATAAAACTGATGTGTTGCCAAAACAACTGGTTAAAGTTACATTTGGTCAACCAATTGATTTCTCAGAGATTCTAATTTGAAAAACCTAGAGGAGCCTACGCCTGCCAGATTTAACATCTCCTCTCCACCATTGAGGCTTTCCTTGCTAATCTGCTAAAGGAGTCAATAAAAACATTTTCAAATTGCACTGAATATGTTCAGTGTGAGACATGTTGGCCAAGGTGTTCAGTTAGAAAACATATATATGTTATAGTGATTAATCACAGAAGATTGCTAATGGTAGCTCTATTTTCACAAAAAGGGCCCAATTTACTGAGTGGGGCAAAATGGGCATGTTGCTTAGTTTTATAGGTGATTCATAAATGTTGTGTTGTTTTCTAAATACAGGTACAGTTAGATTATTTCAATATAAAATACAAAAATTAAGGCTTTTTTGTTTTTGCTGTTAAGTCACAAGGCAATTACCAGTAAATTATGTGTCACAGATGTTATTAAATCAAATTGCACACTTAATTTAAATATTATCCTCCCAATGTTTTGTGCCTTGAGGAACAAACTTCCAGATATTTTCAACAGGATCACAAAATTCTCTGAGTTTCTATCTTTTATATGCAATCTTTCTGCTGTGCTCTATGTGTAAATGCTGTCAGTACTTTTTTTTTACTCCAATACCCAGTTTCCAATGGAAAACACTTTTGTAAAGCTAGCCTCAAGTATAGTACATAAATATTCTCAGAGCAAATAAAGCAGAACCAGCAGCAGCTTGCCTAGCATGCTGGTCTCCTGTCACTTTCCCTGTCAAAGACTGGTGGTTTATCTGCAATGTGAAGGCACAGACAAACAGGACATGTTGGTGGCCTCTCAGCTTGACAATCTCCAGCCATTGTTAACAGAAGGGGACATAAATGTTGCAGCAAATCAGTTTGTTTGTGTGTATCTCAGTTCAGGTGAAATGGAGCTATGCTACAGTTTCTAATAGGATCCGAGACAAGCAGAGCTTACAGCAACCATAGCCAGTTGCGAGCACAAGAAAGCAGTACTGCAAAAAATGGATTCAAACAGGCTCGAAACTTCACAATGTCACAATGCTGAGATGAAAGATAGATTTCTCTTTGGTAAGTTTTAATCAATATTCTTTTTTAGATTTGACCAGGCAAGCACTGCTTGCCCTGCTTGTCCTGACAGAATGCCGCTGAGTCAAACCAGTATGATTGAAAGATTTTTAGTTTAGCTGCAAAATAGATAATATGTAAATAAACAAGCATTTAATTCATACAAGAACTACAACAATGTTAGGTTGAACAGAGTTTATACATATTTATAAATAGACAAAAAGACAAATAACAATTGGTCTGTAGTGCCATCAGTGCTGCTATCTGTAATTAATTTCTTTCCATTTTGTCTGCTACAACATCATTTTAAATGTTTAAAAATGTTTCCAAATATATACAACTACAACTTCTGCTACTTGACTACAACTACAACTAATAATAAAGCTGGAAGCAGTGTTATAGGGCCCTCGCACCCCGGTGTGTCGAGCCACGCCCAACATCTACGCCCAGCACGTCCGATCCGATGTCACACTGATGGAATTCACGCGTAGAACCACAAGCTAAAATTTAATCTTGTTCAATGATGATTTTGGTCGTTCCACTAGGTGGCGCTCTAACCATTACTGGCAAATGGCATTACAAACATTTCCGAGCTCGACTCTCATCATGTCTGCGAAGTTTGGAGGAGATTAGACATTGTGTTTTTGAGTGACAGAAGATTACTGCTTTTGGCGAGTGATTGAAACTCCATGTGTCGCCATGGCCACATCGTTTCTCTCAATGTAAAAAGCTTCGCAATTTAACATCACAAAGGTCTTTAGATTCCAGATCGAGTCAATCAAATGAAATTCCTGGAAGGAGTTCGTCAAAGTACGAGGCCTGAAAATTGGTGAAAAAGGCGCCACAATTACACTTTAATTTTAAAATGGCTGACTTCCTGTTGGACTTAGGATATGGCTCCAAGAGACTTTTTTGTACATCTGGATATCTTACATAAGCTTACCAGGTTTCAGACTCATAGATGCAACACAGAACCGGGGCTGGTTTTGAAATTTTGTAGGGGGCGCTGTGGCGCCATTTTGCAATATTTCATGAAAATGATCACATAACAAGAAAGTCTTCATCACATTGTAGTTGTCAGCCAAATTTCAAGATTTTTTGAGCTTTCCAAGGCCCTCAAAAGCCACTTCATCTTTCGTGGTAAACTTCCTGGCCACCAGGATGTGCCATTCAATTTAAACTCGCAATTTTCTTACTGAAGCATCATGAAGGACTGATGTTAATATTCCCTGCCTTTGAGGTGAATCTGATGAACCAGTGAAAAGCAGTACATCAAAGTATAAGACTTGGCATTTCATGTTCCCACTAGGTGGCGCTCATATTATTGCTGACAATGGGCATATACAGTACTGATCAGACTGGAATTCTTTGCGTTATACTAATTTGTTTCTTCATGGCGAGACATTAATGTTCGACATCCTGCTGAGGTCACACCCTTTGCCGAAAACTCACACTTTTCACTGTATTGCCAAGACCAACTCCTTAAGGCTTTCCTGAAGAAAATTGAGGCTGCATGGGTGACCCAGCTCTATAGAAACTTCCTGTTCTTGGTGAGTGCGGACGCTTCTTCTCTTTGCTCTTAAATGCTTTGCTTTTTCTACTGATTTTCATGCTGAATTTTTTCCTTTTTTCGTATGGGCTTACCTGCGATAACTTCTGGACACTTATAGATCATTAGGACTAAAGTGCTCTTAACAGAAACGGCAACATTTTTATAGTTACCTCATCTTCAACGCTCCGTGTGTGTGGCCTACACACAGCTAAAGCCTGATTTACAGCGTCTGAGTACCGAGCAGTCAGCTAAAGCTCATTAGCCTGGAAAGGTGCTAACCGCTAGGCTAACTAGCATCAAGATGCCTCCCCTCTCAACAGACGACTACCACAGCCTCCTGCAGAAGATTGCAGCACTGGAGACAAAAATTCATCGCTTAGAAGTAAACGTGGAGGTAAATGGACTGTGTGGAAACGAAACAACCTTGCCATTGATTCAAAACA
>VUQR01000852.1:0-16868 GCA_015108515.1 Hemichromis elongatus
CAACAAAAGTGATGGTTTGGTGTGGTATATGGGGTACAACGATAGTGGGTCCATTCTTCATCAATGGAAAACTCAAGGCCACTGGATATTTGAAATTGCTACGTGATAATGTATTTCCCTCTTTATGCACTGAAGCTGGCACGTTCCCTGAGTTTTTTCAGCAAGATGGTGCACCACCACATTATGGGTGCCAGGTCCGAGCATTCCTAGATGAACAGTTTCCTGGAAAGTGGATTGGTCATCGTGGGCCAGTTGAATGGCCCCCAAGGTCTCCCGATCTGACCCCCTTAGACTTTTATCTTTGGGGTCATCTGAAGGCAATTGTCTATGGTGTGAAGATAAGAGATGTGCAGCACCTGAAACTACGGATACTGGATGCCTGTGCTGGCATTTCTCCTGCGGTGTTGCTATCAGTGTGTGAAGATTGGGAGAAGAGGGTTGCATTGACAATCCAACACAATGGGCAGCACATTGAACACATTTTATAAGTGGTCAGAAACTTGTAAATAACTCATGAAAGAATAAAGTTAACTTTAATATCACCAACCATTCCCATGTTATTACGGTGTAAGATTTTTATAAGTTATATAGTCCTCACCAGATGTTAAAATTGAGTGAACACAGCCACAGCTGAACAATAATACATGAGATATTACACTGTCATTATTTATTTTACAAAAACTAAGCCCAATATGCAGAAGCAGCATGTGAAAGACTAAAAACACCCCACAATTAAATAGCTTCTAAAACCACCTTTAGCAGCTGTAACATGAAGTGTTTTCTGTATGACTTTATCAGTCTCTCACATCCTTGTGAATGTTCTTCTTTTAGGTTCATTGAGGTTTATGGGCATTCATTTAAACACAATGTTCTTGAGGTCTTGCACCAGCATTTCAGTCATGCTACGGTCTGGACTTTGAGTCATTGTTTTTTCTTTGTTCCAGCCATTCTGTTGAAGATTTGCTGCTGTGTTGGGATCATTGTCCTGTCACATGACCTAATGTGGGTGAAGCTCTAGCTGTCGGACAGATGGTGCAAATTTTCTTCTAGAATTCTATTTTGTTGTCCAGTGAGATGTAGGTCCGTTTTAAAAAAAAAAAAATTATTTGTAGTTTCTCTACATGGTCTTTGCTGGGGCATCTGCTCCTGTAAAGACTGCTTGAATACTTTCCACTTGTGACTCTTTCTCGTTGGAATGATGGACTTAAATTGGAAATGGCCATACGTCCATTCCTAGACTGGGAGACAATTTCTCTGAGATCGTTGCTCATATCTTTTACTTTTTATTTTTTGTGACATGTAAACCCTGAGAACTAATGGAGGGTATATCTTCCTGATGCACGCCCACTCATCCAGGTAAGTAAATCCCCAAAAGTTGATTCTGTTCATCTGGACGTCACGTTTTCAGCTGAATGCAGGTTTCTCCAATCTTATAACTAGTACATTTGCATAATGACTGAAACTAGCACCACTGAAGGAACAATGGGCTAGGAGGTCAGTTCTTTCATCATAATTATGCAAATTCTCATGACCACTGATCACTGGCCATGAGTATCATTCACAGAGAGTTGGGGAATGGCTGCAATCACGGCATTCTTCAGAGAGTGAAGAAGTCACTTGGATGAGTGACGAAACGTTTCTCCCACTAAAAACGTGACGTCCAGATGAACAGAATCAACCTTTGGAGAATGGAAGGTATACTTTTGTTTTTATCATGTCTGTAGCTTCTAAATCATTGGGTTGCTTGTCCAAAGATCTTTATGAAAAAACAAAATCAGATATTGCCCACCTTTAATATACAAGCTATGGATACAATGCATGAATGTTACCAAAAGACATAATTTCTGCACCTTATATTATATTTTAAAATTGAAAATATATTCAGTTTGGATTGTGTTCCCTTTCAATAATTGTTACTGAAAAAACACATGTTCCTATACTAAATGCTAACGAATGTCAACTTCTGTTCAAAAATTTCAATATGTTCAATATTTTCATATTCATATTCTCATATATTGAAATAAAATCTAACAAGGATCATGTAATCAAACAGTAAGTTCTCAGGTCTTTGTAGCTATTATACATATACTGTGAGCTCGGATTAGTTGTTAGACATGTTTCTCAGCTATATGTGAGCGTGGGTGAATATCGTTCCTGTCACTCCACTAACTTCATTGTCTTCAGCTCACCTTGCCCTCTCCTTGTTACGGGCTTGTTAGTGTTAAGTCATCAGCAGGGTCAAACTCTCTGAAAACACACATTACAACACAGCCAAAAGATCACATTACACAATTTGAATAAATACAAGGCAATTTGTCATTGTCATGTCAGAGTTGCCCCTTCCTCTGTCTGCTCTGGCTGCCTCTCTCATCCTCCTGCCTACCCCCACCTCTCCTCCATGCCCTGCCTCCTCTGCCCCGGCACAGCAGCAGGAAGCAGTAATGGTGATTGTATTAACCCCTCGCAGAAAGCACTGACCTTTGCTGAAGGTAGTAGTGGGGGGAACACAAATTCAGAGATTAAACGTGTACACTCACACACTAAAGCATTTAGGAAAAGAATAAAGTACAAAGAGAGATGTTATAATTTATATGCACATTTTGGAGATTTGTTGTATTCCATGCATTAAAACATAAAAACTTATGACAGTAGGGATGGAAATTAAGATCCAGCTCCAGTTGAGAATCAGTCCCAAATTGTCCAGTTGCAGAAAAACTACACGAATACACAAAAATAGCGAAAATACACAAAATAGTGAAATCTCTTACACAGCTAAGTCACATACACACCTATTTTCTACTCAGGTTCTCCACAGTTTCCAGAATGTTTCGTTTTAAAATGCTGTATTGATAATAATTTTATTGTACATAAATAACTGATCAAAATTGATAAAGAAATCTATAATAGCTTTTAAATTAATAAACATGTAATAATGTGGTTGCACAATGTCCTTACTTAATTTAAACAAATGTTTTTAACTCAATATGTATTTGTGTTTTAAGTATACTTATCTGTACTTTCATCCTGCTTGCTGGGGGGTTTGAGTCGTTTTGCCTAATTATATTTGTACTTAGTTCTTATAAACACTTCTGCAATGGCAAGTACACGTTCACGGGACTTTCATGGTCTACCTTAAAACACTTCATTTAGTTGTGTTGTGATTTTCATTTCAGTTGTGTTTAGACTTAGATGTGTGATGTAGTTTCCAGTATTTAGGTGACCAAGAACAGTTTAAAGGTTTAGCTATTAACAGGTCACCATGACTGAGACTCATGCGGTTAATGACTTCCATTCAGCACTCTGGATCAGGATTGTTGCTAAAATGGCAATTAAACCAGAGTAACTGTAACTGTGTGGAAAAAGGCAAAAACTTAAATAACTGCCAACCATTTTCTGAGTTTACTATAAAAGTTGCTTGGTTGTATTAGACGCATTACCACTTTGTCTATAACAGTCCTGCCATTTCATTCCAGTCTGTTCCACTAATGTCATGGTGTGTGCTGTGTGGCAGGCAGGAGTGAGGACCCAATCGCAGGACTCGGAAACAGATGGTTAAACTTAAAGAGCAGCTTTTATTTCTGGGAAAACTTGGATGCCAAAATACAGCGAAGAGAACATAATACCTGGAAACTAGGAAACTGAACTTGGAAAATGAGAACTACAGAGGCTAACAAGTTACAGTTAAACCAGGAGCACAGAGGAAACACAGCACGGTGAGGGCGTGTACGTTAACACAGCAAGCAGTGAATGACAAAGGACTAAAATACATAGTGGAGTAATCAGGGAATGGGAGACAGGAGCAAAACACATTTGGGGCAAATTAAGCAGGACGAGACGAGACAAAAGTAGACATACTAACAAAGCACACATGACTATCAAAGTAAAACAGGAAATATGACATATACGCACAGGCACGGACACAGAGACCCAGACAAGGCACTGAATCTAAATCTAAGAACAAAAGTCTAAAGCACAACGAGGGAAAAAGAACAAAATCATAATAGGGAATAATACCAAAATACAAACAAATCAACATGCTGGGTCAAAATGGACCAGAACCTTGACATTTAAACTTAAAATTTGAGCTGTTTTGCATTGGTGTCATGCTGAGCATATTTAACTGAACTTCATTAGAGTTAGCATAACTCGTCCTTCTGAAATTTAGTTAACTTAATTTATTGTATTCACATTTTTTAATCGATTAAACGTATACATTTTTATAGTAGACTTTGAAAAGTGCAGGACGATTCGATGGCAGAGGAGGTTCTGGGCACTGAAAGCATCTCGGTCTCATTAACCTCAGTAAAGAGAGTCAAGAATACATGCCTAATACTTTACAGTTACACAGCAGTTACAAAACTACAAATGAATGGTTCACTAATGAGCTATTACCTCTACGGAACATATTAGGTCATTTTTACCTAAACATTAACAGACAATAGACGGTGTTAAAGGACTGAAGAGAGCCCCATTCAGCACTGAACTCTGTTGCAGTAAAAACCACAATGTGGTCATTTACTCACGTATGTGATACGGACACGAACAGAGATTCACTTGTTACAAGTTGCCAATCTGTGACTGTAAGTGTTTGACCAGAACTGAAACCAAATTTGCGAAGCGATTCATACATTCAACATCAGCATCATTTTACAACACCACGTGTCTCAGTTCAGGCGGCGTGCTTATGTTTAAAACTGCTCGAGTTTCAGGGGTCATAGCGCTGTACCTGTCTCCACTAAAACAGCAGATGGCCCATGTGTTTTAAATGGGCAGGAATCAATACCACTGGTTGCTGTCTAAAAGATTCAGTGCTCATATTTACATTCTCAGAGGGCCTATTTTCATTGCCAGGCTAACAAAAAGATCTATCATCACTCTTAACTCCTTGTTCTTGTCAGACATCAGCGACATTAAACCTGACACATTCACACTCAGATCTATTGGCCTTCTACGGTCAAAAGACTGAGAAAAAAAGGGCAACAAGAATAATCTGAAAGAAATCACATGTATACTTTTTCACCTCAAACAAACCATCCTGACAGTTTGGCCACAGAGGAAAGCGATGTGTGTGGACTGGAATTCAAAGGGTCACCTTAAAATGTATCAGGGTTAGTGCACCAGCTAAGACCTCCTACACTCTTTTATCTGGCTGTTCCAACGTCCCTCCATCCCCTCCCACCCCTCCACTCCTCTCTTAAACAAATCCTCTTCTTTCTGACAACCGACTAACACTTAAATAAATCCTGCCTGATGTGAGATCCTGGCTGTTCCCTTCTGACCCAGACAATACCCCTCCAAATACACACAAACACACACGCATACACACAAAAAAAAACCCCAGGGCAGAACTGTGACCTATCCAGACTTTGACCTGTGTGGGTGAAGCAGTCAAAGTCCTTGTGGACCCAGATGTCCTCTTGGCTCTTAAAGCAGCACAGTCTCTCCTCTAATTCCCCCCCCTCCTCTCCTCTTCTTCATTCGCACTCCTTTCCCTCCAGCCCCTCTGGAGACTCAGCGATAACTGGGGTAGACGTGAGGAGGAAGGGAGCGGAGGAAGAAGCGGTGGAAGGAGGGGAAGGAGGGTGGTGAGAGAGAGTTGCGATGTCCCGACTCAGGGATATTTAATCCTCTCTGTGAGGGGCAAGAGTTTCTCTCCTTGTTTGGTTTTGGAAGATCAAAGAGGCAGTTCAGATTCTGAGCGAGATCGTTCGCTCTTTCTCCTATTGAGCAGACAGAAGCTGCACACACTCGCATACTTGGGGTGAGTTGTGAGGACACTGTGGTGGTAATGAGGCAGTGATTGATGAGACTTTATGCTTCTTTGCTTCACAGTCTTAAACCACCAGTGTTTGAGCAGACTCCAAATGAAATCCAATCTGGGTGCTGAAGAAACCGGTTGGTTAAGACAGGAAAAAGAAAAACACAATTAGTTTCTATTAGCCGTATCATAAAATGTTTTTTTTTTTTTTTTTTTTCTTTTTTTTTTTTTTTTTTTTTTTTTTTTGCTTGTTTTGTTTCTCGCTTATAATCCTAGAATTAATTTCTTGCTTTGAGAATGTTTGTACTCCCACGTGCTCCCACTGTGCTTCACAAGTTTCTTCATCTGGCATTGGCCCAGCAAAACAAACACACCTGGAGTCGGGTCATTGTAGTAGTTTTTGCACTGATCTGCAGTATGAGAACACACCAAATGCTGCTGGTTCTGGGCCGTGGCCCTAATGCTAATCTGAGTGCGCTTCAAAAAAACATTTTCCCACTGCTTTAGACATTCACCGGGACAAAGTTGATAATTCAGCTATCAGGAATTGAAATAATGCTCTATAAAAAAGCTTTCCGAACTCTGGAGGTCTTGATGTCTTAGTGTGATCAATTTCTAACAAATCTTCCCTTCTAGTACACGACAAGCATGCAAAATGGCATCACCAATTTAATTTCAGCACTCATCAATTTCTTTTGCTGTCACATTAAGGCAAAATGCCTACGGAAAATAAAAACATTGTATAAAGTTGATTATCTGCAAACTCGATAAAGCTCATAAGTACTTTTCCATTGTTTCTCTGGGTTAACAAATGCATAAAAAAAGTATGAAATGTTTTAATTGTTACGCTCACAAATGGTCCTTTCAGTCTTCTCTGCTAAGGTAGGTGGAATACTAAACAACAATCAGACTTGTAATCCTTTAAATGATGTTTTCCATCAAGGCAGATTTTTCTTTCAGCTTTCATTTATTGTTCTAATTAAGTAGACACATTTATAATGTTAGCTGTTTGTAATCTGAATGATTACCATAAGTATGAGGGACACTTTGGGTAGACATGGGATGAGAAATGTTATTTTTGGTCACAAGTCCAGAGATGAACTTTGTAAACTGATTTGATTTTGATGGGAGTGTAGATGCAGTGGGTACAGATAACTCTCAGTGATGCCGTAGTGTTTGTTTGACTTTGGGACCTGAAGCGGAGTTTGGACTCAGAAACAACTAATGACATGAGACTTAAAGACTGGATTAACCATACTTTGATTATACTGGATATATACACTCAGTTTATTGGGTACACAATCACATTGCCAGCAGCAATACTATTCTGTGACACTAAAGGGCTTAAACTGTGCGAAGAAAACATTCCCCTCATTACAATTACACGACCATCACCAACCTAAACCTGATGCGATGTAGGACAGATCCTCGCTTTCACGATGTTTTACCAAATTCTGAGCCTGAATTGTGGCACAGCAGGAATTAAAACCCGTCAACGCAGGGAAGGTTTTTCCAATCTTCTATCATCCACTTTTGGTGAGTTTTTGTGTTGTAGCCTCAGTTTCCTGTTCTTAGCTGACAAAAGGGGCACTCAGTGTGGTCTTCTGCTGCTGTAGCCCATCTGCTTCAAGGTTTGATATGTTGTGCCTTCAGAGATACTCAGTCTAGTCCTTTTCTCTGACCTCTGGCATCAACAAGGCTTTCTCACCTCCTGCTCACTGGATATTTTCTCTTTTCCAACTATTCTCTGTAAACCCTGAAGACCGGAGTCTAATGTGGCCTGAAACTATGTCATATTTAGAGTCACTTAAGCCACCTTTGTTCTTCATTCTGATGCTCGGTTTGAACTTTAGCAGGTCGGCTGATTAACAAACAGGCGTATCTAATAAAGTGGCCAGCGAGTTTATGTAGCCTCCAGACGTGAACAGTGAAGCCTTTTCAGGAATGTTTTAAATCTGTATTTTTTGTAACGATCAGCAGGGGGAGGCTCCTTTGGTTGCAGAGGGAGTCAAATGCTTTTTTTAAATTTTAACTGACTTAATGCTGTTGTAAACTGTTTCCTAATGAATATATGGTACTAGTTGCTGGCTTCTCTTTTGTTATAATCACAATGTTCATATTAAAACATAATTAAACTTAGAGTGAAATAGATGATAAAGCCAGAGATGTTTTGGCCTTTCTCTTTGTTAACCAGATTCATTCCTACCTAATGTCTAGTTCAGTAAAACAAAGACGGCTCAAGGCGTCGAAACAGGATATAAACTAAGATGGCCAAGATGGCTTTGTCCATTTCATATAGAGTCATGTATCAACTACCAACTTTCTGGCATTGTGACGAGCTGCTTGTACTCTTACGCTTGCCTGGGGAAACAGGAAATGTGGGAAACACAGTGCAGTTAGGTCATAAAATTTTTGGACGCCAACACAAATTCCTCAGTGTCGGCAAAGCACAAAACACTAGATTTGAAATGACAATCTAAGTTGCAGTTAAAAAGTAGACTTTAAGCTTCAGTGGAGGTGTGGAGTTGCTCCTTTTGGACGTAAGGCCTACACCTGTGGGTGATCTGTCATATCAAAAGCTGTCCCGGGATATTTCTAGAGATAAAATATGTTAAGCAGCTCTTACTGCATCCAACAATAAAGCACAGACTCCGCTGTTTGCAGTGATGTAATGCCTAAAATGAGTTTCACTCCCCTTGCAGTACCCCTTGCCAAGCGTTTATAATGTTACTTAAAAGATATTCTGTGAGTCATGAAGTGAGTACATTTCAGCGCTTTCTGTTTCATCACCCTGGAGGAGTTTGTTAACAGTGGGAGCCGTAAACCGCGTGGCTGGCGATAACAAAAGTGATGATTCCAATGTTTCCTTTCCATTTGTATTTTAATTTTATCCCGACACACACACACACACACACACACGCTCATACGGACTCAAATGTAAACCTGGCGGCTCCCCTGCCACTCGGCTTCTGAGGTTTGGAGGTCTCTGATAGGAAGCCTCTGAAATGGAAAAGAGATAAGAGTAAATAAACAAATAAACACAATAAAACCGAATTTGTGCTGGTTCAGTGCACACAGAGGGAAAGAGGGGGAGAGAGAAAAGGAGGGAGTGCACTCTGCGAGGCCTGACGGCGAATCCCACAAAGATGCATTCTCAGTAAAGCAAAGCAAGGTAAATACCTAAGTGAATTCATCCGAGTTGCATTTATTCACTGAAATCTTTTGAGACCGCACTGATGGAGAGAAACACTGTTTTGACTCAGACAATGAAGCTATCAGTTACTGCCTCTGATATGATCTCTGTCCATTTTGCACGACCCAGTTGCTCCAGAAAAGGCATTTTTATTTCCATCACAATGAAGTTATTTGGTGCTGTCAGCTAATTCTCAATGGCACGACAAGCTTTCTTTGGGCACACATCGATACCTTCGCGGAGGAAACTGCGCTAAACCAAATGCGAGCCCGCCTTTAATGCAATGCCATGGGCTTTGATGTGCACCCACACCAACACTACACTCCAACAGCCTTTCTTCTCAGATGTTGCTTAATTACGCTATCATAGTGTGTTAATTACCTTATCAGTGCTGCATAATCCCATGGTCAGTGTCTGAACGCCACGTATCAAAGCAAAGCAGTCTCTTTCATGCCGGGGTTTCTCTTTTTTTTGGAGGCCCTGATTAGTAAATTCAGTGGTTTGTGAGATTGCAGAGGAAGTTATTTTTTACTAACAATTAATGTCTTGAGGCCAAAATACATTTTTTTTAAAAAAAAGGTGTGTTTATTTTGTTTTGTTTATTTAGTAGTAGCGCTCTAACGGTAACTCTAATTGTTGCCCCAGAGAATCCATCTTAGTCATGTGATTAATGAAAACAATGCAAGGCTGGATTTTGTAGATATAACATTAAAAGAATAAGTCGGCTCACTGGAAAAATGTTCAAATATTTGCTTTCTCGTAGAGAGGGGGTTGATTGGCTGAGGAGATAATTGGCCTAGCTTTGTACAGCTGGTGTGGCTCTCTACGGTTCAAGTGGTTATGCTGGTTGGTTTTACACTGCATTTTGTTTGTTTGGTACTTTTTGGTAATAAAGTAGGCAAAAGATTTCTAAGCTCCAGAAATCTATTAAGTCTACACATGGGGTAAAGGTAAGGTTATTTCAGTACCAGGCCACAACTCACATCTCTCCAATAATAACAATAATAATAGGGGCTCAAAAAAATCAAGTAGCACACAGGACAAAAGGACTCGCTTAAAAAACAACGAGTATGGCTTTTAGGACTTCATGCAGTCCTTTAAAAACTAAAAGCGCACCATTAGGACTGTGTGAATTTATCGGTTTCTTACATTGCTGTGGAGGAAACATGGCATCAGTTCATTGAGGTTTGCAGGAGTTCATTTATGCACAGCTCTCTAAAGCTCCAGTCACAGCATTTCAGTCAGGTCTTGAAGTTTGTTCTTTTTCAGCCAGATTTGTCACTATTTTTTAATGACTCTTCCACCACAGTGCTCGATCGGTGATTCTGTACAATCCCTTAGTTATCCCTGCTGTAATAGGCCAAGTCTAGCTGGATTCTTCCTATGATGCACTGACTGTTTTTCTTCCTGTTGAAAGGAAGTTTTTCCTTCCCACTATTACCAAGTGCTTGCACATAGGGGGTCTGATTGTTGGGGGTTTCACTCTGTTATTTTGGGGTCTTTGCTAGAAATCTGTTCTTGTGATGTTTGCATATTTAATATATAAATAAAATTGAATTTAATTAAACTGCAATTCTCTTGACTTGCTTGGATTCATAACTACCAATGCTTACTTCAAGTGCACTTAATGCGGTGCATATGTGCCGATCTCCACACAGCTCCGTTTTGATGTGGAGATGATAATTAAGAAATAATTGAAGCAGCTAGAGAAGTGTGAAAGATGCATTCTTAAATGTCTGCGTAATTCCACTCAGAATATGTTAACGTATGCACAGATGTTAATGCAGAATCTACGTTGGGCTCCTGTCTTCGTGCACCTCAGCGCTTCCACATATGTACTTACCCTCAGCTCTGCTTGCAGCCTACTGGATCTGTCAACTTGGGGAAAATTTCCATTTTGCAGCTAACTCTGCAGCCTTTTGATGGGTGCGTCTTGCTGACTTTTATCTCTCAGCGCGTCTGAAAACTAATTAATATTTTTTTTTACTCTCACACACTCTCGCTCTCTCTCTCTCTCTCTCTCACTCCTTCAGGCAAATATTTGTTTCCTCTGAAGTGAGCGTGGGCAAACCTTCTTCACGGCTCCATATGCTGCCAGCTGCCAATCAAGCGAGCTAGAACCCTGAAACTAATCGCAACCCCCTCCTCCTCCTCCTCTCTTCTCCGTCTCCTCTCCCTCTCCTTCAGCAGAAATGAAGGAGCTAGGGAGAGTGATGTTTGTGTGTGAGTGTGTGTATGCACATGTAGGGGGTGTTAAAGGAAAATAAAGACATACAGTAGAGAAGAAAAATGATGGCTGAGACACAAGCCCAAAGCAGGATCTCCTCTGTTGTGTCTGTCCACAGAGCACTTCATGCTCGTCTCTATGCTAAGCTCTCTGTTTCCATTTTACGTCCTGCTATTTATTTATTTACTGTTCACATAGATTGTACTGTCTCTGTGCTGGATTTGTACTTGTTTGCTAGACAGCTCCAAGTGCCAACAGTGTGTGTACACAGTGGCTGGTGTATGTGTGTGTCCTACCAGATAGCTACAGTGGTGCCAAAAAAAAACATACAGACTAGGACAGAAGAGCTTTACACCCCCCCACCCCCACGCAGCCTGCAGCAGGTGAATGAAGAAGGTAACAGAAATGTATTTTGTCAGCCACACTGGTGTGTTTCCACGTGAGCTCGCTGTCTCTGTAAGATACTAAGTGGTTAAGGCTGTTCCCCATGGGGCTCTTTGTGTATATTGCACTGCTGTGGGTAATGAGGGGAGAGAGGGAGATGATGGACAGCGTGCAACCCCCCCCCACACACCTCCATCCCAGAATTTTACAGGGCATCCCTTCAACTGCCAATTCAGCAGAGAGCTTTAAAACAAGGGCCTTCAGTCCAGTGCTCTTCTGAGGAACTTTTAGGGCAACATTTTCATCATAAGCCTCTTCTCTTTTTATTTCAACCAGGGGGAGGACTTATTTTAGACACATACACACGAAAAATCAAATGATCATATCACTCATATGAAGCATTCCTGACCAGCTTATCCAGGAGGAGAAATTAAACACACCTGAATTTAAACTATGAAGGTGCATCTCTTGCCAGGGACTATTTTTAAGTTTGCTTATACTACAGACACAGGGGGAAAGGTGGTTGGACCTCACGGTGACCACGTGCAATCAACTTATGATCTCCTTTGCCTGAAATGGTTGCTTTGAAGAGGGGGACCAGGTCTGCAGCCAGGCTTGCAGTCAACTGCTGTCTTGAAAGTAACTGGTCTGCTGTCAGCTTGCGACTGAATGTGGTCAGGTTGGCAATCTGTCTGGGATAAAATCACAAATCATGAACCTGACACTGTCTACGTGCTCGAAGATGACCTGTGTGATCAGACATGGCTGTCCAGAGATTGAGGGTGATAGTTACAGTCAGTCACCAGGAGAAAAGGAAAAAATCAATGCAATCACTCTGCAACTGATTTTTTTTAAGTCCCAGGAAGGTTGCTGTGTGACTGCAAAGTACCCTGACTTTTATTATGTAAACACAGTCCTATTTATTTGCGTTATTTGTTTATTTTTTATGTGTGTTTATTGCTGATTTAGTGACTGTTATTTGCAGTGCATATTTAATGTAACTTGTACAACACTTTGGTCATCTGAGGTTGTTTAAAACATGCCATAGAAATAAACCTTGACTAGACATCACTGAGGCTTTAGGGGTGGAAACTTCCTGATCATGGTTTGGGTTAAAATCCACTTTTTTAATACATTGAACGTGTGTTAGAGAGTTCAGATTTTCAGGTTTCCAGGTTGTCTAGCCACTCCATATGCAGGTAATGACAGAAGTGATCATATCATGTGCATATCACGTTGTGGCATGGCAGCTCGATGGTATTTTTAAAACTTTATCTAAAGCCTGATTGGACAGCCTGTCTGGTCTTTTGGTGGGAAAAAAAGAGAAGGAACCCAATCATGGTTGTTTTCTCACTTCTACATGCATGGCCAATCCCTGAGCTAAGTGGGAAGTTACAACAATTATCCACCTGGGAGTTTGGTGCTAGATGTTCTGACAGCATTTTGTTTGCAGCATACTTCGGTTTTCACTTTGGGCTGACTCTGTAACAGTAACCCAGCTTCAGTTTTACCACTTTTTCCACAAAGCATCTGCAATCATCCACTTCAGTGCTTGAATGGAAAGCACCTACGAGCGCAGCGCTCACATATACAAGACAGTAATGTCCTATAACACAACTGAAACTAGAGATAGAGATTAGCTGTGAATATATTTTGTGATTATTCTAAACAAGCGGCGGGTGCCAGACAAACAAACACAAACCTTGTTTCACTCTGTTCAACTTCTCCACCAAACGTAGACAGTCTGTTTTCCTTTGCCTTATATCTAGTTTTTCTCTTTAGACCACACTCAGCAGTGCATTTCACATCCAATTATTTGCTCTTTTTTCCTCTTTCCTGCAGCATATGTTGCAAACGTTTGAGAAACATCTTGGGCGATATAGAAGAAACTCTCCGAAGGCTGAAAACATGACATTAAGTCCTTCACTAATAGTCAATTCTTGTATCAGGCCTTGCTGTGAAGTACAGTCTGTTGTATATATTACACACACACACACACACACACACAGCCTTTACTGTCTCCATCTCCTGCTATCATCATCATGTGTGTGTAAATGATCCTGTCTTTGTGAGGTTAATTGAAGGCAGGAGCTCTGACTGTCTGAGACATAATCTGTCTGTGTGAAAAGTAAGTGTGTGCCTGTATTGTGTGTGTGTGTGTGCGCGCGCACGGGCATGTGTGTTCTTAAGGATTGTTGGTGTTTGAGGGGAGGGACGTCTTTAATATGGCCACACTACTTTTTTTTTTAAATACAAAAACAGAAAAAGAAACACGCAGCAACTCTTCTTTATCCCTCCACCTGCTCCCTCTCTACCTCGACTAAAACCCCCAATACAGATTAGCTGTGTGTGTGTGTGTGCTGGGTGAGGGGCTGGGTTAGTGGGTCTGTTCCTGGGGATTTGGGGTTTACAAAAGAAACAAAAAAAAAAGAAAAAAAAGCCAAGAGTGATGCCATAAGGCTTTGCTTTTCTCTCATATCAGCTCTTATCAGGGCAGTCATTTTTGACAGGAGAAAAAGCCTTTATCTGGAAGAAGCTGTGTCCGTCTGGCCCTGCATGTGAGCACACACACAGACACACACACAAAGAGCCACGCTCAGGGCCTATCGGACTGGGGCTCACACACACACAGAGCAGGTAATCGGCTCACTAGTAGAGTTAGGGGGTTAGAGAAAAGAAGGAAAAAGCTCTTCCCAGAGTGTATCCCCCTCTTTGACTGGATTAAAGCCCACCAGTATTCAGTCCAGGTGCTCTGGAGGACAGTGGGGTGAGGGGTCTACGTAGGGTTAACTCTCCCTACAGTGTGAGACCACTTCCTGCTGTTCGCTGTCTGACACATCGCATTCACGTGGCGCTCAGCACAAACTGGTAAGTACACCAACGCATAGACGTACATGGAATCATTACCGCTGATCGATATGCTCCTCTGATGTTTCAGGGTTCATTTTCAGAGCGTTTAATACTTTATCACCATGTCATGTCTTTATTCTTGTGATATGCATAGGCATAACATTAACTATAACTATATAATAACACCATAATTGCCGAGACTTGAAGTGCAAGATTATTTCTGTCCTAAATGAAGTGATACTGTGTTTCCATTGTAGTGGATGACAGGGGAGGAGACATAAGAGTTAATTAACTCTGATTAGGATGAGCCACAGTCACTGAACAAGCCAGGGTTCTAGCTCGATACTCCGCTCAGTAATTGCTTCCTTTCCTTTTCTCCTTCTTCCTTTTACTTTCCCTTATATTTCTTCCTTGTGTCCGTCCATGCATGGGAAGCTCGTCTTTCATAGAGGAGAGCTGGAGAGCCCTCTGCTGGTTCTTCGTGCACGTCTGTCAAGTGAAGTTGAGGCCAGCTATTTATCTGGGCGGCAAAGCATTGGTTTGTTCAATATAAAGAAATAAAGCTGTACTAAGTATTTTTTTTTAAATAAAGAGTTCAGTTTTTCACCAAGCTTTTTGGAAAAGTCTTCCGTTGATTGTTTTTCCTGTCTTTAATCACACACTGACTCCATGACGCTGAGATCAGGCTCTGTGAGGGCAGTACCATCTGTTACAGGACCCCTTACTCTTCCTCATGCTGCAGTTAGCTGTTTATGACTCAGGTTTTATATTTGGGTTTGTTGTCATGCTGCAGCAGGAATTTGGAACCAATAATAGGACTCCCTGATGAGAATGCAAGACAGATACAAATGTAAACATCTGTGTATGGTCATTTGATCTGCACAAATCAAATTGAGTTTTACAAGAGAGCCATTTTAAGAGACTGACATCAGCTTTTTTAAATGTTCAACAGACAAAGAGTAAAATGACTGTAGCAGTCAAGAGACATGAGGTTTTAGTAACCCCAATTCTGAATTTATACAGCTTTTTTGGTCCCAGCAGCAGCAAGTCAAGTTTCAGTGAAATTCCTGCTAGTTGAGTAAAGCCAATATGATAGGATCAATACTTTGTTTCTATCCTTAAAGGTCAGTAGATAGCACAATGAATCATGTTACATAAATTATGTTTTTTTGAAAAATATACCTCAAACATGAACTATAAAAATTGTCTGACATGGGAAGATTGCTAGCATTAACTAGCTAACACTGATATTTATAAAGGATGTATTAATAAAGAAATTACAGCTATTAATTACACATATTAATCAGTTAGTCGTGGAATTGGTTTAATTAAAGCTCAGTTGTTTAATATTTATGAAAATATGTCGCCATGTGCTTTTATTTTTACGGAAAAATGTCTACGACCTGCAGTATCTACTTTGTAGCACGGTCAACTCATGCTAAGCTGCACTTATTCTTGGACATATTCAACAGATATTACGAGCAGAATAAGTCAGCGAGTTGATATTGTATTCAAGTCTTGCTACACAAATCATTAGAAATTTGATTTTTCTTCTGCTTATTACCTACAGGATGCCACGTTAAACAGAAGGAATTGAGGCTAGCAAAGCTTTAAGGCTAACATTATTTGTGTTGGGTTCAATTTCAAAACGAGGACCAGAAAACTCTCATAACAGCATGTATATTTAAACCCTATTAGTCTGTTTTTTAAGTAGGTACACTTTCTCTTAATTTGACTTCTGACTCACCAAGCTTGAACAAAAAGTTGTAGAGCTACCACAACCAATGACGATTGGCTTTTTTATAAAACAGGTAGGGAGAGGGGAAGACAGCAGGTGGGGTCCCAGCAGAGGTCTTGGCAGAAGACAGTATTTATGCTGATGGCCCCTACTGTTGTTAACAGAAAATACATATCAAAGTTACTATCATGGTAAGCATGTGTTAAAAGAATCAGGAGCTATACTTCTCTTTTAGTAACACGTCCTCATCATCAGAACTGATGTCGTACTGTTCAAGCCCCTCAGTGGTTCTGCATCAGCCCAGAGAGCCTGAACGATCCCGAAGTTTGGTTTCTCTATATACACCACAGGCCTGAGTCATGGCCTTTAGGGTACACACAACAAAGCAAAGAAGTTCAGTCAGAAATCTGTTTTTATTATTATTATTATTATTATTATTATTATTATTATTATTATTCACATAACATAATTGTCACATATAAGCAGTTTATTAAAAAAAAGGTTTTAGTACCTGAAGAGCAGCTAAATTGGGAGGTTTTGCAGATCACACTGCAAGGATCTTCTAACCGGCAGTCATAAAAAAGACTATACAATGGCTGCAATCAAGCAGATGAATATTTTGGCCTGTTCAAAGACTTCCAAGGACAGGGCCCAAATACTTTAAGGAGTTATGCTAGGACAAGCCGCACCACCCTCTCTCTGTTCCTACCTTCCCCCC